>VZTL01027405.1:0-16215 GCA_013400535.1 Scopus umbretta | reverse complement strand
CCCTGGGTGGGGTGGCCGTGAGGGGAACGGGACCGGACGCCGCGGCAGGCAGGGCTGGGGCCGGGGTCCGACGGTGGCGGGGGGCGCCTGAGGGGGCGCAGCCCTGAGGGGAGGGCAGCGGCCAGGTGGGGCCCGAGCGGCGAGCTGCTCCCCTCGCACCGCCGGGGCGGGCGGGGAGGATTTGCTGACTAATTCGGCAGTAATTCGTTTCCTCCGTGTCCCTGCCCTTGTCAGGCGGTGGGGCAGCCCGAGGCTGGCGGGGAGCCGGGGCTGGGGGCAGCTGGCCCCCCCCCCCCCCCCCCCCCGGGGGGGGGGNCCGGCTGTGGGGCGAGGCAGGGCCGTCCCGTCTGCGTGTGTGCTGGGTGTCCCTGCGGGGGACCTTGCTTCTCCGGCTAGGGGGAGAAGCCCTGTGTTTATTACCTGGCAGCGGTGCTGCGGACGGAAGCTGGTTGGTTCTTTTTATTTATATCTTATAGAGGATGTCTTTTCTGTTTCTGGAAACCTGAGGTGGTGTGGCAGGCTTGTGGGCAGATGGGACTGATGCGCAGTCGGCGTGTGCGGGAGCGCGGAGCCGGTACCGAGGTGTTCTGGCTTTGGGCTGGTGTTGAGGCCGTCGCCTGGCAGGAGACAGGGGGGAGAAGGTCAGAGAGTCCTCTCCTTTAAACGTTTCCTTTTCAGCAGTCGTGTCACAGCTAAAATATAATAGCTTTCATTGTGAAGGGGTCGCTTCAAAACCTGTCAGCCCTAATGGTGACTTTGGGATCAGGAGGAATGTATTCTTGAACTTCTTCACCGGTATGGGTTGTTTTTTGCTTTTTTTTTTTTTGTGACTCCCCTAGTGATGTATCTTTTCATTTTTCCCTGTTGTTGACAAAATGCTTTCTGAAGTTCTGCAGTCCTCTCCTACATAGCTAGGAGGCTGGACGCCTGAGATCTCTCAAAGCCTAGGTCTGTTCCCTTGTCTGTTTTCCCATGCCCCATGCTGACATGCAGGAAGCAAGAAAAAAATGCTGTTGTAATTCTTGTTGATGGTACTAAACTGCTGCCACTTTAAAAAGGGCTCGTGTTGGTAGGTATATCTTGAGCGGAAGGGGGCCAGCTGCTTGAATCCAGAATGAAAAGGAGGATGGTCAACATTTTCAGATATTCCCTATTGTAACATTTAAAAAAACCTTCAAACTTTACAGACTAGAAAGTAGGTAGTAAAGCCATTTAATTATTTTTCCCATCTAAAAAAATTTGCTCTTTCTTCCAGGAGGTTAATCTGTCTCTACCAGTTTAGGTTAGTTATAATATTAATATGGAGGATCTCCTTTGACTGGCTCTGCAGCACTTGCTTTTTGGTAGCTTCTGTTGGAATAACGGATGTGGGAGATTCTTTCCGCCTAAGAGGTTTACTTAGCTCTTGGAGCTCTTGCCATCTTCCTAGGTATCAGGGTGTCTCTTCCTGGTTCCCAGTAACCTTCTGAGTTGTTCCTTGCTTCTTAGATGTCCTTTATGAAGTTTTTACATAACATGGTCCCTCTGTGAACTTGATCCCCTCTTCTTTGCTGATAACCTCTGTTTCATTTCAGGGAAGCTGTTCCCATGGCGTGTGGGGAATGCAACGCTTCAGCACTCGCTCAGGATCCAGCACACAGGAACATCATCCACTTCCAGCACAGAGAACTGAAGTGCAGATAGCAGAACCCAGCTGCAGGGTAAGGGCTACAGGCCAGCTCTTGAACAGTAAAGCCAAGCCTAAAAAATGACCAGGATACTGCTTAAACACAGTTGCAAAGCACAGGTCAGTGATGAGATGACTGATAAGGAGCAAGGAGGAAAGGTGGTTGATCAGAGGGTGATATAGGGAGAGTGGTGGTATGCTAATTAAATTCTTTGAGCCTCTAGTCAGCTTGAAGATGAAAAAAAGAGTAAAGGAACTGAGCACTGTCCAAAGTAAAATATAACTGTTATATTTATTCACCCATACATCTGACTCCTGGCCACACAATGTCTGACTTCTTATTGCACTAAACAGTAAATATTTGAAGGAAGTCCAGTAAATGGTTTGGTGACTGCTGCCCAGAAGGAAGCTGAGAAGTAGTGAGAACTGTTCACTTTAGTAGGTGCTCTTCCTTTTCCTGCAGGGTAATGTTTGTATTGCTGTGTAGCCATCTCCTAGGCAATTTTTCACAGTGAACTCATGAGTGCACTGGCTAGTCACCCATGTGGGTGTCAATTAGGCAATGACAGAAACTAGCTGCAAGAAACTCCTTGGTTCCTCACTAGGATAGTGATGACAGGTATTGCAGAATTCTGTGCTTATCTTCAATATGAGAAATGCTGTCCAGATTGGCTGTGTTATGAGCAGCAAAATGTGCAGTATGCTGCTTCCAGAGTACAAGTATCCCTAAGACATGTTTGATGTGTTCTGGCAGATCACTGATTTGTTTTTTGTACTGATCCTCTCATGGTATTTGGAAACCTTAACTCTATTCACATAGATCAAAGACAATGTGCATAAATATTTCCTTAAAGTATGGCAGAAGCCATGTGTTAAAAGCTAATGTTTACATGTTTGAAATGTGGAGTGCCTGAAGTCTTCCAGTGATGACTTCCTGAATGGTTAGAGTTGATTATGTTATAGTAAATGCTGCAGGCATTCAGAAAGATGGTCTGTGGTTTGGGGTTCTCTGATACTTTTTTTTTTTTAAACAAGCAGTGGAGGTCAAATGTGTAAGTTATTGTTATTGCTGTGTGATTGGAGCAGGCTTATTTAGAAGCCTTCATGTAATTCCTCCATATTCTGAAGAAGGATTTTATTCAGTAGAGGGCTTAAAAAGAAAGGAAAACTCACTTCTGGTGTTAGATTGAGCCTAACTGGTGTCTAGGAAAACAGAGGTGCAATGTCAGGTGAATGCTGGTGGAGCACAGACAAGAAAGGTTTAGGAGTTTTGTGAGGGGCTTCTTAATGGGGGGGGATGCATAGATATTGTTTTGGTAATGATTAAAAATTAACATATTCAGCTGCAGTGTGGTAAGCCTCCTTTGTGCATTTTTTAAAGTGTTTTCAAAAATAGCCTCAGATTAGGATATGCACACTAATACTGAACAGGCGTTTAACAGTCCACATGCTTTGAAGAGCATCTCTTGAATGCTTTCAAGCAGCTTTTTCCTTAAACTGTTGATGTGGTGCATGTATTTTGTATTGCAACTTGATATCCAGTTCCTAGAGCTGGATTATACATGCCCCTCCTGCTGCTATGAAACTGCATTTGAAACTAAAAGCCATTCAGTCATGACCTCCCTGCTGAAATAATTGTGCTTCCTTCGCCTTGTGTACTAAGCATTGTTAACATTTGCTATAAAATTACCCTGGCAATTCACAAAGCTCCTCTTTTGTGGCAGATTTGCAAGCTGCTTCTCTAGCTACAGCCTACCTTTGTGCGCAGTAAAGCTGTGTACTGGAATAGTTAACAGGTTCTCCTTTAGAGTCTTGGTTTTGTCAGATCTTGGTGATCAAAGGTTAGATGGCCTGTCCCTTATTAATTGACTAAAGCAGTCAGGAAATGTTCTGAGGTGGAAGTCATAGTCACTGTTTTGGAGCTCCTGGTCCTGGAGGCAAGGCTTGGAGCGGGTGGTGAATATGTACTTACTCCTCTTCTTTCCTCAGACTGAGGCTAAGTATTATTGTGCTGATAGCTGATGTCTTATTTATCTTGCTTTGCTCTCATCTGCATCTTCTTTCATCTTAACTGGCTCATTTCTTTGAGCTTGAAAACAGCTGTGGCAACACCCATAGATTTGTCTGTGTTGTAACAGTCTGTCAACAATCAATGAAGATTATCCTTGCCTAAAAGTTTTTACTCACTTTGAATCTAGTGTCTTGATTTCTTAATCTGTTGTTAGATATGTCAAAGCTCTGTTGTGTCCGCCATTTCTGTCTTTAGTTGAAAACAGTTGGTTACCTTTTCTTGTATGACTCTTCTGGATGCTGGAATTAAATGCTGAATAGCCTTCTCCTGCAGCTGATGAGGTGCTTGAGGCTGTTGTGGTTGTTACAAGTTAATGCTGTTGCTGTCTATCTTAAGTAGTTACTAACAAAATTAGTTCAATCACTTGCAGTAGTCAGTACAAGGGAGTGTTTCATAGTGTCCTGTTGGAATAAGGCAGTCGTACTTTGCTTAGATGAGCTCCAATGCCCTGTCCTTCAAGCATCTTTTTTATGGCAAAGAGAAAATTAATTTTGAATAGGAAGCCTGTGACCATGTACATTCATAATTTATAAGCTGACACAGACATTTTTCTCTGGTTTGCATCACTGTTGCAAGTCATCTTGATAGCACTTGAATTTACATAGCTGTATGACACTGACGTACAGTCCCTGCTCCAAGTGTCAGTGATGCTGATAACTTCAGACTGTGTTCAATTCTGTGCAGCTGGGGCAAAATCCTGTCAGAAGTCAGAAAATGTGGCAGGCCAAGCCAGGTCTCTGGCATGGATTGTTCTGATAGTGCAGATGTTCTTCCCTGTACTTGTTAGGACAGGCTTGCTTGTGTGATGGTAAACAGGAGCTCTTGCACTAGACTGTTAAGAAAAGAATGTCAATCTTGTGTCTGACAGGAAAAGTCAGCTGAGGGGTGGCTGTAAAGATGCTAAAGAGCTATCCATAGTGTGGGTGGATTATTCTTTTTCATGAGCTTCAGTAAAGATTTTGTGACCCAAGTTGGTTCACTTCATCCTGCTGTATCTTGTGCCTTGGGTGGGGTTGGATGTTGCATACAGCTGCTGAACGGTTGTGTGAAAACCAACTTACTTTGCTCTCAGTGTTGAGTTCACCAGCTGTTCCACTCAGTGAAGAGTGTAAGTTCCAGCAGCTGCTGTTCACTACTCTATCTGCTAGTTTAAATGATAAATGACCCTTTTCACTTCCCTGTCTCAGAAGACATTTTGTCCCACAGGAAGGATTAATTTTTTTAATGCAGAAAGGGCCTGATATAAGGATAACAGTTGGTTGGTCAGGGTTTTGGCATCTGGCTTCACTGCTATTTATTTCTAGACAGCAAAGGACAAAATCACTTGAGTTGTTCCATCTCATGTTTTGGACTTTTCCAATGGATCATGTGGCTGTCCTTGTGCTTGGAAGGTTTTGTGAAGGGTGCCTGAAAGCAGCTCTGTTTCAGCCTCCTTTTTTTCCTTTTAATTCTGGACCTACTAAACCTGGGGGAGGAGACACGTAAATTCCCAGTCCCATTTCTGACCAGCAAAGCTCTTACGTTTCCTGGTTTTTGAACAAAGAGTTCTGTGTCATGCGCTTCTTTAGGATTTCAGGTAGCAGCATGCTGGGAAGGGAAGCTCTGCTCTGTTGAAAAATTATTGTAACATGTTGTAGCTCGTCAATAATCAGGGCAATAGTCTTAACAGCATCAAGGTTTTTCTTTCCCTTATCTACCTCTGATGCTGTTGGCACATGAACAGCTCCCTCTTTCTCTGGGTTTCTGAGAGGTAAGAAATACTGTCAGCAGTGCTTGACTTCTGCTTTGCAGTCCACATTCTTACAAGAAAGTCCACTGAGAATTAAGAATATCTATTATGGAAACTAAAGCATTGCAAGATCCAATGCACAATGTATCCATGTCTGTTTATCTCAAACTGTACTATGAGGCTGCCTCACTTGGAAGCTGCATGCCACTAAAGGCGAGGAGGACTTCCCTGATTTCAGGGAGGTCCTGGAAGTAAGGGGTGCAAATGTAAACTCCTGTGCATGTCATGAGATCTTGTGTGTAGTCCTATTTTGCCAGTAGCTCCATTAGTATCAGAATGGGCAACAGAAAGAAAGGAGAAAAGAGGAGGCTGGATAAAGTATTCGGCAAATGATGGGTCAAGCTGACAAACTAGCTAGTGAAACAGAACAGTGATGTTGTTTCTGTTCACTTTGTCCCTAGCTGGATATGCTGGCCAGCAGTTGCGGGCAGGAATTTCAAGGGCTGCTCAGCCAGGTGTCTGTCACAATAAGTCAATTTTCACTTGTTTAGGTTGGATGGTTTTGGATAGAGGAATTGTCCAAATTGGAGGATGTTTGCTCCTGCAGCAGTTGCTCTGTTAATACCTCGAACTTGTTAAGTATCACAGGGGCCCTGGGGTTTGTGGAAAGCATTCATGCTCTCAGCTCTGTCTGCCTTTATCTAGTAAGGTACATGCTGCTTTATGATGTCTCTGTCAGCCAGATACGTTTAATCTTGTTTCTGACTGGCTTTATTATTTAGGTGTGGTGTGCTCAGAATGTCCCTGTTCTTCTAACATGAGTGATTATCTTTCTCCTCCAGGTGTGTCTAGTAAAACATAGGATTAGTACTTGGTGATGCTTATGGTTGGCTGAAGTCTGGGTAGGTTTGGCAGGCTGGTTACGTAAGTCTGAAACTGCTGTTTCTTCTGTTGTATCAGCCTGTTCAGCATTAATGGTGAAGCTGTGCTGCACATAGTAAGGAGGTGCCCAGCAGGCTGAGGCAGGGATGATCATCTGGCAAAAGGAGTCCATTGTGGGATGCAAACTTGGATCCAGGTGAATCTGCAGGCACTGAAGAGGTATGTAGTATCTAAATGTGGAACATGCAGAGATTTCAGGAGTGTGTGTATTTAGGCAGGATTGATCCTGCTGTATGATAATGAGGCTTCAGCAGATCTTTCCCAGTATGATCTCAGATGTGGCTGATATAAACTGTCTTGGGGTTGTTCTATATTGAATATGAACTGTAGTGCTGCTTTGGTGTAGCTGAAACCCTCAAAGGTAAAGTCATTTCTTGGGGGCGAGGGGCTGCTCAGGGACTGTGTGGTAGCTAGGAAAGCACTGTAGAATGCGAAAGCTGAAACACCTCCGAGACAGTTGGAAGATTTCCCTCTCCCCCCGCCCCCCTCAGTGTGCAATACCTAAAGCCTGCCTATTTAATTATACCCTTGGAAAACTTACTTCCTTATGCTTCTGATAAGTTGACAGGAGTTTAGGCAGGTATGTTCCAACCTATCAGCTTATGCAAGTTTAGTGAAATCAACTTGCCTTTAAACTTGACTAAAGCACTCTTTCAAAATCTTCCATGTGGCAGAGTTAACTATACTGTAAGTAAATCGCCTGTTTCTGAGCTCCAACTGGAAAGTTCTGCAGCTTGAGGTATATATGAAGGAGGTTGGACCTTTCTTCACCAAGACTGATCTGACACAGTACTTCCTTTCCAGTTATGACTGTTCCTGTCCATAAACTCCTTCACTTGGTTCATGTGTTCTGTGCTCAGCCTTCAGTGAGGCTACATGATAGAACTGACTTAACAAATGAAGCTTCTTCACAGTAAATACTTTCCTGCTGACAAAGCACACTTGAGTTCAACTTCTGAAAAGAGCAGAAGCTTGAAATCTCTGCAGTCTGCCTCTGGTCCTGTGGAGCTTGGTCTGGTCTTGGTCACAAGGGAGGTAACTTTATTTTTGGCCAGTGGCCTTCATGCAAAGATTGTTCCTAGTCTTATGCCAGAATAATATCCTCCATGTAAATCTTCCTGTTCTGCTGCCCATGTACTTGTTGGGAGAGCCTGTGTTCCAGCTACCTGCTTGGTTTCTACACAGTGCTTGGAATCGGAGTCCCTGTGGGAAGAATGCTGCTGTGCAGGGGAGTGTCAAGTGACAGAGATGGCCCCTGAGAATTTGACTTCTCAGAGTTAGTCTGCTGTTGTCATCAACCCCAGCAGCGAAACTGCTTGCTCTAATCCAGAACGGAGAGTGTTGCAACAAGAATCACACTCTGAAATGATCACAAAATGGAGTCCACAAAATAAAGATGACATTTGCATCTTGATGCAGAACTGTCTTTCAGGAACTAGAAATGCATTACATGCATGGGAAATCTGGGTGAGGAGGGATGCAACTTTCCAACTACTTTCTCAAGTTTTTGGTGGGCAATTTTCCCTTTTACTGCAGATGCTGGGAGTAAGATTAGATAACATGTGGCAAATTCCAGCTTCTGTAGAGGTGGCTTCTAGTTTTATTGTTCTTTTGGGACTTGAATAGGGTCTCTACTGCTGCCAGGAGGAGTGGGGACTTGAGATGAATGTCCTTTTCTTCCTCCAGTGACCCTGTCATTGTTACTGGAAGGCAGGCAGTTTCCTGCTCCACCCTACCGGGGTTTAATTGCTGACACTAAGCTGTAATAGACTACCGTGGGACACTCAGATGATTTTTTTTTTTTAGCTGTCTTGTAGGTGCACAATGTAAAGGAAGATTTCCTACCCCATGTAATTGGTAAATAGAATTAAGAAGCCTGCTGCACTAATTTCTTGTTGGTTTCCTTCCTAGCTATCTTAAGATACAAATTGAATTGAACACAAGGTTAACTTCTTGTTAGAAGAAATTAGGCATTTTCTGGATTGGGCAAAACTAGCAACCCAGTACTACAACTCAAGTCTGCAAATACCTTAGCCATACGACCTCAATTCCTGAAAAGAGATCTTTCCTATTTCATAACGGCACTAGGGGTAACTATCGAGGGCCTGACAACTTCTGCAAAGGTTTCCCTGCTAAAAGTGATAAAGCACTGGAGGGAGGAGGAAGGATCTTTGGGGAGAAGTGGTATCTAGGCAAAAGAAGGGAAGAGAGAAATTTTTTTTCTTCAGTGTGGGGTAGGAGGAGTAAGAAGTTGTTTAAATAGGGAGCAGTTCTTATGAACAGTATCGGTGTTTTCACTGTGTGTTCCTGAAAAGAGGAATAGGATCTTGCATGGCACTTATGGAGAGCAATGAATGGTATGGCAGCATTTGTGTTACCTCTTAAATGTAGTTTAGGAGTTACTGCAAAAGCTTTCCATCGCATTTGGCAAGAGTGTTTAAGAAAGATGTGTACTTGCTGAGAGACTGCTATTAGACTCTCGTGGAGCCTTAGGGTAGTGTGTACTGAGACCTCTGGCTCTCAAAGTCCCCGCTGGGTTATGAGTCTGGTAGAACTGAAGTTGTGCTCACCTGCAAGCGTAGCTGAATTTCAGAATCTAAGCCGTGTCAGAGTTAACTGTTCCAGCAGATGACTGCAGTAGCTTTTGATGTTCCCCTTTTGCAAAGCTTTCCAGGCTTTCTCTTACTTGGACTGTAGGAGTGCAAGACTCTGCTGCCTCAGTCTGATTACAGTGGAAGGGATGCAGAGGGTGACAGAGAAGGCATGTGTGTTCTTGTCTTGTTTGGTTTTCCTTGTGGTCCAGCAGTATGTCAGTGGTCCTGCCCTGTCTCTCAAACCTTTCAGTAGCTGAACTTCCTGGTTTCTCTATGAATTATGTCGCTTTCCTAGCCTGGTGTAGTCGGGGTCCTAATGAAAACAAACAAACAAAACCCCAACCAAAGAAAAGAGGGGAAAAAAAAAAAGTCAGGTATATATCCTGTTTTGGTGCTTCTGAAGAGGGAGGGAATGAATAAGGGGGCTGGGATAGTATAAAGCTTCTGTCAGTAGTGATTAAAGACCTCTGTCGGAGCTATAGATTCTTCTGCAGAAAATACAGGTATGAAATAGGTTTTGACTTTGAGGGGTTTTTTTTGTCTGTGTAGACAAACTGAGGAGACATACATCATCAGGAACGGTGATTCGGGGAGCTGTTTAACTGCTGGCTTCATTTAAGGTGTTCTGGAGTGCAGGGGGTGTAAAGAAAACTTCTGTACCCCTGTTTTATCCAGGAATTAGTATTTGTGTAGTATGCACAGACAGCTTTTCTCAAATGAGTCTTGCAAATGGACTCTTTTCTCCCTGAGGTTGATGTATTCAGAGAAGGAAGCTGAGGCATGGCTGAAACACCTTGCCTAGGGCCTTGCAGCAAGCTAGCAACAGGACTGGGAGGAGGGCTCTGAGCACCGTGTCACTCCTCTTATTCTAGCTGCTCAGGTGCTGTTCAGATGATGATCAGTTTTGTCTGCCCTTCCCTGTCCCTGTGAAAGAGTAATCCTCTTGCCCTAATCTGCTCAATGCAGTCCATTCTGCAGAGGCATGCCAGCCACTTTGCTAGTGCTCTGCAGCTTAACAGGACAGTAGTTTCTTCTGACAGTGCTGTATATAGCTATTTTCATCCCCTGTTTCTGCATCCTGTGCCAGGTTTGCATGAGTTTACTAATTGATAAATCAATAGAAAAACAAACATACACCCCTGTGCATGTAGAGTTACCCCATCTGTCTTTTGTGATGGGCTGAAGGGCAAACACTTCTTCAGGGATAGCTGTCATCTTTCAATCTACCACCTCTAGTTGCTTGCAGCCTTCCTAAGTAGCACTAAGTCAAAGCTGGCATTTTAACATTTATTCTTGTAAGCAGCAAACCAGGGAATACAGTTCTGTATTTAGTGTCTCTAGGGAATGTGGTGCTTTTTGAGTTCATATTAGGAAGGGCTTCCTTTGCAGTTCTGTGCTGGAAGTTGATTTTAAATACAAACTTGAATTCTACCAGAGCAGGTGGTGTGGGCACCCCACTTGTCAAAGAAAGCTTTCTCTCAGCCAGTGGTCTATAGAAACCTGCTATGGACTCTGCCATCCCCCAGGACTTGTTGGGACTGTCTGTACAAACAATATCTTATGCGTTGGGGAAACATGATTGAATTCTTGCTCTTTCTCCTTTACAATTGAATTTATGGGAATTTCAGAAAGACCAAAAGATTAGTGCTTGTCCTACTCCTGAACTTTGCTAGCAAGTATGATGTGATATTACTGCTTTTTCACTGTCGTTAGAACAAAGTTACAATGACTTCATGTTCTTTGCTTGTGTTGCCTGTCAGATAGGGAATTTTATGAGCTCATGGTTATCCTGGATCAGTCAGGCTTCCGGGCTTTCTATGGCTTGTTGAAGAATGTGCTTCATTCTGGAAAGTTTCATCTGGAAATCTGAAGGACAGGACAAGTGCTGCCATAAGGCCTCTGCTTCCCAGAACCTTTTGATTTCCTTTGTGACACTTAAATCCCAGCTGAGATGAACTCTAGGTGGGAGTGGTTGGTCAGGGAAGTAAATTCTTCTTTTAAGTGTGTCTCCCCCTTCCTCTAGTTCTGAAGTAAATAAGGCAAAGAGCAGCTGTTACAGGGTTTCAGTACTGAATCTATCAGAGGGCAAGTAACTAAACTTTCCTTGGAGAATTAATGCAAAGGCGGGAAGCCAAAACTACTTACATGGAAGGAAAAGTCATGATACCAGGCAACTTTGTTCTCTTTTCCATTGCTTTATCAATGGGCTGTCGAGTTGCATAAAGTGGTTCTAGGAAATGTAACTGTATTGTATGTAAATCTTGCAAATCCTCTTCCTTGCCCCTGCAGACTGAGAACCACACAAATGCAGAATTATTATTTTCTAGCTCTGTAAAAACAGTAACAAACTCATGACAACTATGCTCTGTGTGTGGATTTTATCACTTCTAACAGTGCTGGCAAACTCCTTCATCCCTGAAATAAAATCCCTAGATAAAACAGTAAACTTCCAAATACTGGTCTGGCCAGGGTAGCTTGTCTGTCCTGTGAGCTTTCTGAAGTGTGAATGTCTTGCCCCACAAACTGCTAATGGTAAGTACCAGTTCTGATGTTTTGTGACAATTCATCTGTTGGGAAAGACAGCAACAAACTAACTTCACAGCCTCAGCGGTAGCAAACTATTCACAGGAAGCCTCATTGATTTGTCTCCAAGTGACTTGAAGCTGGTCCTCAGCTAATTCCGGTCTTACTGTACCAGCGCTTAAAACATGAGTTTCCTGATGTCCTCTTGAAAAGCAGAACAAAACAGTTTAAGCTTGTAATGCCTGCTTTTGGTTTCCTTTCAGGTGAATCATGATTCCAGTCACTGAGTTGCGCTACTTTGCTGACACTCAGCCAGCATACCGCATCCTGAAGCCATGGTGGGATGTCTTCACGGACTACATTTCCATAGTGATGCTGATGATTGCGGTGTTTGGAGGGACACTTCAGGTCACCCAAGACAAAATGATTTGTTTGCCCTGTAAATGGGTTACCAAAGACTCTTGCAATGACTCAGTCAGAGGTTGGACAGCTGCAACCCCAGAGCGTACGTACTATAATTCTAGTCTTGTTCCCTCTACTGATACAGGGCCTACGGGGATCCGATATGATTTGGACCGGCACCAGTATAACTATGTGGATGCGGTGTGTTATGAGAACCGTCTTCACTGGTTTGCCAAATATTTTCCATATCTGGTGCTGCTACATACTCTCATCTTCCTGGCTTGTAGCAACTTCTGGTTCAAATTCCCAAGGACCAGCTCCAAGCTGGAGCATTTTGTATCTATTTTGCTTAAGTGTTTTGACTCTCCGTGGACAACAAGGGCATTATCTGAGACAGTGGTGGAAGAGAGTGATCCCAAGCCAGCATTTGGGAAAATGAATGGCTCTATGGACAAAAAATCCTCCACAGTCAGTGAGGATGTGGAAGCCACTGTTCCCATGCTGCAGAGAACAAAGTCTCGAATTGAGCAGGGGATTGTGGACCGTTCTGAGACTGGTGTCTTGGACAAAAAGGAAGGTGAACAGGCCAAAGCACTCTTTGAAAAAGTGAAAAAGTTCCGCACGCATGTGGAAGAGGGAGATATAGTTTATCGCCTGTACATGAGACAGACCATCATCAAAGTGATCAAGTTCATTCTGATCATCTGCTATACTGTTTACTATGTCAACAACATAACATTTGATGTTGACTGTAAAGTGGACATTGAGAGCTTGACTGGCTACAGGATGTACCGCTGTGCTCATCCTTTGGCCACTCTCTTCAAAATCTTGGCATCGTTCTACATCAGTTTGGTGATATTCTATGGCTTCATCTGCATGTACACGCTCTGGTGGATGCTGGGGCGATCACTCAAGAAATACTCCTTTGAGTCTATCCGGGAGGAGAGCAGTTACAGTGACATTCCTGATGTGAAAAATGACTTTGCTTTTATGCTCCATTTGATTGATCAGTATGACCCACTGTACTCCAAGCGCTTTGCTGTCTTTCTGTCAGAGGTGAGTGAGAACAAACTGCGGCAGCTGAACCTCAACAACGAGTGGACGTTGGAGAAGCTACGCCAGAGGATCACCAAGAACTCTCAGGATAAGCTGGAACTGCATCTTTTCATGCTGAGTGGCATTCCTGACACAGTCTTTGACCTCATTGAGCTGGAGGTCTTGAAGCTGGAGCTTATCCCTGATGTCACTATTCCCCCAAGCATTGCTCAGCTCACCAGCCTTAAAGAACTGTGGCTCTACCACACAGCTGCCAAAATTGAGGCTCCAGCCCTTGCCTTCTTAAGGGAGAATTTGAAATCTCTCCACATCAAGTTCACAGACATCAAGGAGATTCCTCTTTGGATTTATAGCCTGAAGACACTAGAGGAGCTTCACCTAACAGGGAATTTGAGTGCTGAAAACAACCGGTACATTGTAATAGATGGATTGAGAGAGCTGAAGAGGCTGAAGGTGTTAAGGTTGAAGAGTAACCTCACCAAGCTGCCACAGGTAGTGACAGATGTTGGTGTGCATCTTCAGAAGCTTTCCATCAACAATGAGGGCACCAAGCTTATTGTTCTCAACAGCCTTAAGAAAATGGTCAACTTGACAGAGCTTGAGCTGATCCGTTGTGACTTGGAACGCATTCCTCACTCTATCTTTAGCCTCCACAATCTGCAGGAGATAGACCTGAAGGACAATAACCTAAAGACCATTGAGGAAATCATCAGCTTCCAGCACTTACATCGTCTCACTTGCCTTAAATTGTGGTACAACCACATTGCCTACATCCCCATGCAAATAGGCAACCTAACCAATTTAGAACGCCTTTACTTGAATCGTAACAAGATAGAAAAGATCCCTACACAGCTCTTCTATTGCCGAAAACTTCGGTACTTGGACCTCAGCCACAACAACCTGACTTCCATACCGCCAGATGTTGGACTTCTTCAAAACCTGCAGAACCTAGCTGTGACAGCCAACAGGGTAAGTGACCAAGGAGCCAAGCGTTCCTGTGTGAGTAAAAGTAACTCTGGCACTTCCATTAGCTGTGTGATTAAACTTGTTATAATGGTTTTAAACTTGCTATAATGGTTTGTGAAATACTCCTGGCACTGCCATTCTATTAAATGCTCAAGCTTTTGTTTCTCTCTGGAGGGGTTTATCTAAAGTGAAACATAGCAAACAACTCCAGGGGCAAGCCTTTCTTCTGCCAGCCCTTGTTCTGTAGCATTTCCTCTCTTAACAGTGAAACTGCTACTAAGTGGCAATCGGATGCTGTTTAGAAATCCTGCCTGTCAGTTGTTTCTCTGCAGGTGGAAACTTGTATTCTCTCGCTTGTCATCAGTTTTGGGCTTAAAATGGAGATCTGAAAACTGTAGTCTTAATCTAGAACTATGCACTTCAGCTATGTACATACACTATGGCAGCAGCCATCTAGGGCATGTATGTGTGCGGCTTACAGCTTTGCTTATAGTACTTTGCATTTCCAGGGAACGCTCCATAGTTTTGTCTTGTAAGCGTGCGCTTTTTGTGAGAAGTCGGATATGTACAGACTTATGAAAAATGATTCTTAAGATCTCGCTTTTAAAATGCATTGCCTCATTCCACAAAGGTGACTTTGGAGAGAGTGAAGCAATCTTCTGCAGTGTCCTTACTCAGGGCAGAGTGAACTTAACCAGGTTTATCAGCTGGCAGTCAGTTAGATGTGAAAGCGTGAACTGTGGTGATTCCATGACTTTGAGAGGAGGAAATATGATGGCACCTTGCTATGCCTCAGTATGACGGCTGCAGGTTTTCTTGTAATCCCAGATAGGTTAAGTTGCTGTCATATATCAAGATCCTTACTGCTATTGGTAAGATGTATTCATAGCTGAACCCTGTCATATTGCCTGTGAGAGGCAGAGCAGCTCTAGTACGATTTAGCTTTTCACAGGGGAAGAGCTCTCCAATCGAGTATTTAATTGCTAATTCAGATCAGTATTGCACAGGGTTCCTAAAACTCCAGCCAGCATTTTGAAGTTAGTGTCTGAAAGTTCAAGTCTGTGTTGTGCCACTGAAGAGTAATGGCAGACAAGCAGCAGCCATTCAGTTATCCCAGTGTAATAGCTCCTCACCCTGTTTTCCCAGCACCAACAGGCTGGGTGGCTGTGCATCGATTTGTATGGGTACCTTAAGCTCTGGTAAACTTCATGGTACGCACACGTTACTTTCTATTAAGTTAAAAGCCAAAATAATTTCTCGGGACAAGTGGGGCTGATGTGGGCAGTTTTTGAGGATAGCATTAGGCAAAGATGAGGGAGTTTTTAAAGATTCTTAAGCTACTCTTCAGAACTTGGATAATTCTGTACCATTTGTCTTCTGGCAACCTTCCTAGCACAGCTTTCTGAGGGTTAATCTGCAATGTATCCTCTGCGGTCTTGGGGTGGAGCCTCTCTTGGATGAAAAGGAGTTAGAAGCAGCTCAATTTTCTGCAGCACACTGTGGCACCACCCATTTCTCTGGAAAAAAACGCTAATGCAACAGGAAGGCTGGGGCAGCCTTTGCTCCAGCATGTTCTGAAGCAAAAGGTGGTGAGGACCCAGTGAAACAGTTCAGCTGTTCGTATCCTCTGCAGGTGCCTGGGCAAGGCCACGGTTACCCTGGGGCTCTGACAGCCTGGTTACTTACAGTAAACAGTGACAGCAAGAAACACAAGGACTGGTAGGCTGGCATTTACCGAGGCCAGGAATGTCCTCTCCTAGCTCAGCAGTACTTAGCAAATAGAGCATTCTAGAGTTGACTGGTACCAGTGTAACATTCTGGGAAGCGGGCTGATTATATCACATTGTTTCCTTCCTAAACCAACACTTGTCCCTTAACTAACACCATTATTTTCAAGAGTCTGTGATCATTTGATTGCATGTTGCTGTTTGCAAAACACTTGACTGTACCAGCAACAATGACTGAATTGAGCTGTCTTTAATTGGTCTGGTCTTGTCTTGGCTTTTCCTTGGACTTCATCTCATTCAGAACTGATTATAGTCTAATCTAGCCATGAATGAGGTCATGCATAATTTCAGTTTTAAAAAGAACATGGTTGCATTTAAAGACAAGTTATAGCTTCCAAGATGAGACTTTGAGTTAAGGGGAGAATACTGAAGTGCTACATTTAGGTCATAGCTCAGTGTCTGTTAAACCTTAGCCCTACTGTTTTCCTAGAAGTTCTTTGGGAGGACTGGACTATTAAAAGGCTTTAATAGAAATAAGC
>VZTL01027395.1:66388-83217 GCA_013400535.1 Scopus umbretta | reverse complement strand
TTTTTTTTTAAAAAATCAACATTTTATTGTTTGCGTGGAAGACTGTCTGGCTCTGGTTCAGCAGTCTGGCCTAAGAGGCTGGTTTCTAGATCTAGGAGGAACATGCAGACTGGGTTGCTGGATTTATAGCTCAGCTTTGAAGTCACTTTCATTCCAGTACAAAGTTTTCTGAATAACTTATCCTGGCCTTGAAAACACAAAGCCACAGTTATTAAGTGCGTACTCACTGAACAAGGTTTCCAGCCGAATCAAACACCGGACAAAGTTATCAAAGTCAACGATGAGGTCTTCATCAGCAAAACGAGCCACAATGATTTGATGTAACTGGCAGTTCAGTTTGAACCCTAAAAATACAATGTCAAGNTTCAGAAGAAGAGCAAGCCATCCTAAAAATAATAATAATAAAAAAAAATTTAAAAAAAAGAGGAAGAAAAAAAATTGCAAAAAGCTCCAACCAACAAAAAAAAACCCCAAGCCTTATACACTGCCAGAAATTCAGTTAGCTATTTTTGGTTAAATTCTCAAATTTAAGAGTATTTACTCCATTTTAGAAACTCCCAACAACGCCTTGTACTTGGAGTGATTTAGAGCTGTGACTAGGTCACGTGTGTTCTTCCTACTGCGTGTGCTCCCACACCTGTACTGTTGTTTCCCAGGGGACATGGCCAATTGCTCCAACTCATGGTCCTATCCTGGGTGATGAGGTCGCTGCCAGACTTGTGGCTTTCTGGGGGCAAATGGGTCTCTATTTCCAACGAGTAGCTAAACTTTGGGACAAAAAGAAATGCTGCCTCATCTTATGTGCTGACAGCTCCAGAGAGCCCAAATGCGGACATTAAGATGGCCCCAGAAGACTATAGTAATTTGGGATCATATGGCTCTGTGATATCCCCCTCACTCACTGTCATGGCTCAGCTTTGCTTTTCAGTAGTTGCAGTAGCGAACTGACTCTCTTTTAACGCTCTTGTGAGCATCGCCCCTTGGTCAAGCCACTTCCATTCCCTAGGTCACAGTATCCCGGTTTTACCGGCTTATGCCAAACCCACATATACCCAGAGAGACTCATTAAAAGACAGTATGCTGTTGCAAGACCAGATTGTTGCAGTTATTTCTGCTTCTCCAAGAGCTGGCCACTAAAAATAATTGCAAACCTGTCACTCCTTTGAGATGCTTTTAGGGTGCTTGTGTGGCAAGACACTGCTACACAAAGACAAGAGCCCAGGCTGAACATCTAGATTAAACAGAGGCCTTTCAGGTCTGGGAACACAGGATTTTTCAGCATAGAAGTGATATACAGGAGACTAGTGAGCATCTATCAACCCAGCTTGAAATTGATATAATCCTAAAAAGACAGACCAATATAAATACCTGCTGTTTCCAGCGCTCTCCTCATCTCGTACGAATTCATGGTACCAGATCGATCGACATCAATTTCCCTGTAAATTTTCTGCAGAACACAAAACCCAAAGTCAAAACTTGTCAATAATTCAGAGCATGTTTGGGCTTCAGTCTGAAGTCAAACATTTTGAAATGCAGTCTGCATGCTGTGCAGGACTGTTTGCAACGTTTGTCTGAAAGACTAGGTACTTATCCCCCAGTTCATCTAAAAGCAGCTTTAGAAAGTAAGTCTTTTTAATGCAACAGCCAGAGCAGATAAAGACTCTGGAGAATTCCTTGAACACCCATGCAAAGTGGCACTATCTCCACCAAAGCAAGCAGGATAACCGACACCAAATTAAGTAGCGTTACACACTGTTAAGTGGGAAGGCTACACATATTTGGATGCGAGTCAAAACAAAACAGAAACCCATCTGAGAGTAAGGCAGGAAGAGAGGCAGCCTCTCCTTCAGCCCTTCACCCAAGCACCCAAAGGACAAGCAGTCACCCCCCTGGACTGCAAGGGACAAAACCTGGGGGACTGAGGACCCAAATGCATCGTGAGCTGAAGAACTGAGAGTCCCTGCTTTGGGAAGTGTGATTGTACACACTGTATGAGGCAAACGAGCCTACAGCTACTTCTACATTTGGTTGCATGTTCTCCAAAAAAGGTTACGTCTTACCTGGTATTTCTGAATCTTTGTCCAGAGGGTGTGAAACTCCTTTAGTCCCAGTTTACCGCTCCCGTCATTCTTCTTTGAGTTAAGGGAAGCTCTTTGGAGGGAAGTAAAAGGGGTTTCCCCTCCCTGTGCTGGGTTTACTTACACAGGCAGTTGTGACTTAAAAAAAAATTGCAATTAAGAAAGGATGCAAGTTCTCTCTGAAAGACTCATCCTGTTGAGTACACAATTGTTGTCCAAAATGTCTTTCTAAATCAATAAGATGACTGATTCATTTAAACTGCAATCGGTTCACAAGCTCTTTCTGCTCCTTCTTTGGCAGCTCTCTCTCTTTTCAACACATGTATAAAACAGCCGAGATGATGCCATTTTGTTCTGTGTAGTTGGTTCAACACCTGCAGTTACAGGAGCATGAGTCCTAAGTCTGAATTATAAACAGGAAAAGCCATAACCAAGCCTGCTATTTGGAGAACTTAAGTTCTTGCACAAACAGCTAACAAAAGAACCTGGTCATTGCACTGCTCCCAAAACCCACTAAGGAGTCCCTATAGAGTGCCATATTTTACACCAAATTATAGCAGAGCATCATTCCATTTTGGTAATTTTCCCTTTTTCTGACTATGCAATTCAACTCCCACTGCACAAAGAAGCTGAACACAACTATTCTTAGACTCAAATCCTTCATCCTACGCCTTTGCCCTTATTCTTAGGATTAAAAGCTCCTAAAAGCCAGCATACTCTCTGGCTCCTGTATTTGTTTCCCTAATTTTGTATTTGCTAAGTCCTCAAGGCTTTATGATGGCCTCACCAACTCCAGCCAGATAACAAAGCAGTGAAATGCAATGTTCAAACTCCACAGCCAAGGCTATCCACACCATGCTGAGAGCCTTTTCCCAGCACAAACATCACTTTGACCCCAGCTAAACCAAACAAGCAACAGCTGGGAAGCTGCCAGGGTCAGCAGCAATAGCAAGGGCTACCATTTTTATTCAGGGGAACCAGGGCAAAACCAGCTTCTCCACCTCAGGAGTCACTAGTACACCAGTATAGACCCGCCACTGCAAAGGCAGCAGCTCACCTACTGCGGCACAGAGAGAACATCATCATCTAGGAGCAGCCTCAAAGGATACATCTAACAGGTCAACCATTATTTTGCATGTCTCAATACTAAAACCATCAGATTTAATATCTTGGCCTGTAAAGAAAAAGCAAAAGACAGGATTATCACTGCATGCTGTACCACAGCACCTTCCAAAATAGCTCGAGTGCTGTAACCAGCATACACACCTCAGCCCTTATTTGCTTCTGTGTCATTGATGGCTTCCTTCGCAACTGGCAAGATGACTTCTATTTTAGTGTGTTTTTTTGCTTCTATGTAACATGTGTTCAGTGTTCTACATTGTTTGTGATCTCCACCTGGTAGTTACTCAATGGCAATCTGCTGCTTACTTAAAATCCTCCCCTGGGAATAGGTGTCCAGCTGCATCTCTGCCACAGTCTGGGCCAGATGAGTGCAGTGAGCCGCAGGGGATGCTTGCCTCCTGCTCTGGGAATTATTAATGTCACCCAAAGCCTTTGGGATCTGGCAAGTACCTAGCACAATGTAGACTGTGGAGGATTGGTGCCTGTAGAGCTGTAGTCAGGATACCTGCGTACAGATAACCCTATAGTTCCCTCAAACGCTGGGTGGGAAACCATTGCCTTATGTTGCTTAGGTACCCCCTCTGAGGTAAGCTATGACTTCTGACAACTTTTTTGCATCCAGCAGAGCAGGAGGCAATGCTCTGCTTAGAGGTGTGGTCAGTGGGGTCAAGACTTGCCAGCGAGGGAGAGCTTCAGGTGGGAGGACACATGAGCAAGAAATGACAAGGCTCTTGGCAAAAGGTCACAACATGGTCCTTGTTTTGCACGTGAGAGGGACGCAGCACTGAAGCAGGCAAATGGATGCTAATAAGCAGCCCTCTGACTTCCTGACAAAGGGGGTGAAAGTTAGCTGTGGCGTTTCCCCAAGCAAACAGCCCAGTTAGTCTGGTTTGTAGGTGTGCTACAGAAGCAAGAGACAGACAGAAAGCTTTCCTGCCCTTATTGTCTGCCTGCAAAGACAAGGGTGGACTTTTGTGGACAACATGGACTTCTGACCTATGGAGGTCAGCGGTAGGTAGCTTCATGCAAGGGAAGAACATCAAATCAAGCTTGGTAACCAGCAATACGCCATTGCTAACTGGCTGGTGCACACATACACACCACACAGTCCTGACTACCTGGCTAAGATTTCACTTTGGAAATTAAAGAGACCCTTACTTCTCCAAGCACTTATTTCTCGAGCACTGTTTAATGCAAAGCAAAATAATGCAGAGCCAAGCTCTGAATCATTTCACAGAAAAAGCAGCACAGAGTTTCAAAGTTTCTCCTCCTCCTTAGGGACACCCCAGACCATTGGCTGGGTTTCTGTTTGAATCCTGAATGGTTCAATACTAAAGCAGCAGCAATATCTTCTCTTGATTATTACCAAGCATTAATCAAATCCATCCACCTTCCTGGCAGCCAATTCCCAGTAGCGGATGCTGGGATAAAAGGCACCCATATGCACCCTGCCAAAGCACACATCCTGTGAAACATGCCTTTGGCACAGGCACAGCCCCAGTGCTCCTGCAGCCCCCTGAAGGAGCAGAGATAGCACATGGCCCTGGCTGTACAGAGAGCCGAGCTGCAGGTCTGGGGCAGAGCCCAGGGATTTGACCCTGCCCAGGTCAGTGCTGCACTCTGCTCTCATGGCCACGCTGGAAACCTACTTACGTTTAGCCATGACTTTATTCAAGATGTTGCGCAGTTCAAAGGCGGAGATCTCTGCATCCTGCAGTAAAGAGGAAAAAAAGTTCTTCACTGTGAGCTGCAGGCACCATCTCATAAGCTGCCTCTGACTCCTTTGGGCGAGTTGGCCAAGTCCAAACATCCCTTGGAGTTCAAGTTTCCCTTGGATGAAAATGGAAGTGGTAAGCTCTCCCCACCACCCATTCCCAGTAGCACCACTAGGTCCCAGGAGCACAGCCCTGCTGTGCATGTTAGCAGGCTGGGCTGTGGGGTTTGCCCGAGCCCTCGGGCAGGCGAGAGCAGCCTGGGGAGAAGGCACAGCCCAGCCCTCACCACCTCCTGGACGGACCCATGCACCTGGCACCAAATGCTCTGCCCAAAGAACAGAATTAGGGCCCTGCAGAGATAAAAGTTGAGCCTGCAGTTCAAAGAAAGCGGAGATTGTTTGCCAGGAGCGCTCACAAATCCGTTGTGTAAGCAGACAGCTAACTACACAGATTTTTGCATGCACAATTATGCACAGGCTCAAGACCTGACTCAGCACAAGAATTAAACTCCATCCTGGGGGAGGCATCTTTCTTACCCACTCACCCATGTTACCAGTGAGTTGCTAACAGAAAAATACTCACACTTCCCGCTAGCTGTCCAAAAAGCTTTTTAAAGCTGGGTTCGATGTCATCTTCACTGATCTCAGTCTAGAAGAGAGAAATAGAGAATATGGAGAGGAGGAACTTTTCTGCCTGAGAAGGACTTAATGCATTTCCTTGCCTCTAGAAGAACACAATTTAAATGGCAAAGTTGAAGGTACAGAGTGCTTTCACTTTGATTTTAACCAGTTTTATTGTCATGGGCATCTCAAAATGCTGGCTTTGCAAAAAAAAAAAAAAAAAAAATCTAGAAATTCTTTATTTTAAAAAGATCACTACCAAATTCAGAACTTCACTGTTGCTGCTGCTACTACTACTACTGTTGGACTAGCCATCTTCACGAAAGAAAAGCAAGCAAAATGTAGTTCTCACGTGAAAGGAAAAAAGCAACGAAAAAATCCACACAGAGCGGTAGGTGCATTAGTAGGCGAAACATCTCCAGCTCCAGCAAGACTAAACATACGGTGAGCCGCTTCTTAGTTGTGGAAATAAGATCACAAGCAAAAGCATCCCTATGGCTAAAGGGCTGCACTCCCAGATTCCTGGACAGCACAAGGAATTTCCCGTGGCTCCAGTTACCTCTGCAGAGTACCTGATCTCCTCTACCTGGCAAGCCCAAGCTCACAGCTCTGGATAAGGGACAACACATGTTTCCATTTGCTGGACATTCAACTGTGGATATTGAAAGATCTATTTCCAAAGTGGGACAACAATTCTCGACAGTCCCTATAGAAAAACGCTGCCTTGGACAGGGAACAGGCACTCCAACCCCACTTATCTAAGACAAAATTATCTCAATATAAAACATTTAACTTAAGATATACCTCTTCAAAATTGGCCTCAATTTCATCATCTATAACCCTAGAAAGATAAAGAAATCAATATTAAAACCAAAACAAGTCACTTTTCTGATGCCTCTGCTTCAAGTTTCAGTTAAAGAGGGATTCTTTTAAGTTATGGGAATAACAATGAATATTCAAAGCTCAGAGGTTACTGGATTAAATCAATCACAGACACTGCATACCATCAGTGAAAACAGTATTTTCCAGCTACGGCAACAAAAGTTTCAAAACACAATGAAAACTGCACAATGTCCTGCAGAGTCACAGACAGGATCTGGGGTCAGACAAAGCCCTTTGGGTCACTTAGTGCCACTGCCTCCAGACCTCTGCCCAGGACCAGGCTCTTAGATGCAAATCAAACTTCTACCTCGTAATTTGGTTTTCCCCTTTAAAACAGCAGAAGTGAGAGACTCAAAATCATTTGGATGTGACAGAGTGGGAGAAGGAGTGTTTCACGCTGTCTCCCAGCTGCTGTGGGAGCATCACGCCTACAGACGGTGCATAAACACTGCTAAGGGCCCATCAAAAGCTGCATGTGCCTTCACACAACTGATGTCCCAGTTTTCTCACTGCTACAGAAACATGCAACAAAAGATTACAGAACAGTAGAAAGGTTTTTGCTTGCTTTGCATTAGGGAATTCAATACGGAAGATCCCCAAGGCCTCCCAAGGCCTTAGCCCAGTTGCTCTTTAGGATGCAACACGTCTAAATTTTTTTACGGCTTCACAGCTAATGGCGTGGTTTGAGCCAGTTCCATTAAAACGCATTTTAATTTTATCAAAGGTATCATTTGGTTGCGCAAGCATCTTGAATTTTTTTTCCCAGCCTGATCTTAAAGGCGTGAGATCATTTGCTGCGATCGGTGTGTTCCCACACAGCAGAAAGCACACGCATTTCTGTCTCCCAAGCAGAGACCCTGACCTGCTGCTCTCTGGGGTTTTCCCCTCTCCCCAGACCAAGCGGTGCTGTGGCACCCAGCTGCCTACAGCCTAATAACTAAAAATGTCTGCCCAGGTAGGGCTGGTGGTTATACTACTACTACTAAATTATACAATACTTTATTATTATTATAGTTGTGGTTGTTATTATTATTCTACCATTCCTTCCTGCTAAGTTTACTCTAACTTTCCTCAGTTGCACATGGGAAAACTGGGGGCAAACAAGAACTGCCATGACCCCATCCACGCAGGGCAGTTGCACATTCCCCCTTCCTGCTCCTTGCGGGAAGCTGATGTACCCCAGGCTGCTCCATCCTTTCAGGCCTGCGAGAGAGGCCCAAGGTCGCCCCCGGGCCCATACTGCTCTTACATGGGTTACAAAGAAGCTACATACGTGGAGTTTGCGTTTTTTTCAGAGAAGACTCGCAGACAGAAATCCCCATTCTTGTTGGGTTCAAAGGTCGAGGGCACAATGATATATTCTCCTGCAGGGAGCTTGAACCGGTTCAGCACTTCTCGGAGGTTGATGAAGGTGTTTGATTTTTCTCTTGCTTTGTTGGTCAGGAAAAAGTTTTTGCTCAGATGAATATTTGTCTGGCCAGAAAACTTACGAAAAGCAAAGAAAGAAGGAAAAAAACCCAACAGTTTGCATGAATTTGCATTTACAAATTAAAAATATAATACATATGACAATTGGCGGGGGGGGAGAGACATCTGTTCAACAGAACCAAAAGAGAGATGAGAAAGGGGGTGGGTGCATCCCACCTCAGCACTCCTGAGCTGTGGGTGCAAACGTATTTTGCAGATCATCTCAATAAATCATTCCGGTCATGCTTATGTTTTACAGATGATGATGGGTGTGTGAAGACTTTTGTCAAATTCTTCCACCAACTATTTTTCTTTATAGTGAGATGGTTTTTGACTGATGTCCCCTGGTCTCCAGAGCTGGTGCCACCAGGGTACTGCAGCTCAGCTCTGCCTGAGGTCAGGCTGCCTTAAAGCAGAAAGCCCGCTTACGGAGGCCTTCAAGAATAAAATAAACATTACGTGTTATAAAAGCTTATTTGGAGTGTAACATCTTCCAGAATAAACTATTCTGTGCAGGGTCTTACAGGTCGGCTAGCTCAGCTCTAGAAGCAAAGGTCAGGAATGTGCACGGTTCAGAAACTTCCCCCTTCCCGTCCTCCCAGATTTTTAAGAATGCAAAACCTGCCAGACCTGATGCTATGGTGTGAGGTAAAATTCCACATTTTGGGGGCAAGAAAAGTCACAGGACTGTAGCTAGAGTCTCTTCTTTTATGGAAATCAGATTTTTGGGCCACTAGGGCGAGAGCTGAGCAGCTGACAGAGTACTGCTAAAGTACTCAAAAGGTACATAAGAAATTTAATTAACTGGCAGCACCATTTCCTTCCTGATGAAACCAAGTTTTACATAGCAGCAGCTGGTTTGAGCATAGTCTCGGGAGCCGCAAGGTGCACCGGCTGCTTTGCATGCACCCTCGCAGGTACAGCAAGCCCCGTAATGAGGTTACTCTGGCATTTTGCTCAACCTCACTTGTTCCTCTGAGGAGCAACAGCTCAAAGGCATCTGCAGCCCTGCCTCGTATTGCATAGGCATCACTGCATTGCATGCTCCTCTCGGATCCCTGGGGCATGCTATTAGCTACCTGCAGGTAGAAACAGAGAGAAACCAATAAAGACAGTGCTTAGGAAAATGAAAATAAACACCTCCTTGGAATATTAGTTTTGCGTCAAACATGAACTCTGGGCAAACCTGAGAAAAGCAGCTGTGGTCTGGGGGAACAGGCATGGGTCTGGGCTGGCAGCTTTGGTGAGTTTCTGCAGTACAGAGAGATCTTATCCCAACTCAAGATGCTCTGGAAATGCAACATGGGCTCAAGGCCCCTTCCAGAATAAATGGTCTCTAACTTTAGACTCTGCACAGTCAGTATTGTCCTGCAGTGAAGGAGGATCCTCTGAACCGTTGCTTCCTACAAGTCACTCAACCCCAACTCTGTACACCTTCACCACCAATGCATGCTACATACCTCTGGGGGCACCTGCAAGGAGAAAAGGAAAGAATTATTTGCTTGTTGAATGGCAGCTCCAGGGCTATTTCTTTTCACTGCTGGTTAGCAGGTACATCCACACTTTTTTTTTTTTGCAGGGGAGGAGAAAGAGTCAGCTCAAGGGGAAAGGTGAGCGCTGAGCCCACAAAAGCCAACACTGCTGGCTCAGTTCTGACTCCATCCTGGAGGCAGGTGGGGCTCACCCCGAGCAGCGCAGGCACAGCCTGGCACAGATGCAGCCAGGCTGGTTGTTGTTTCCTGCTGACCCTGTACCCTGCTGCCCACTGTGCTATTTTTTGTGGAATCAGTTTTTCTACTATTTCTTCCCACCTTCTCTTTCACCCTCCTGCCCCTTTGACCTCTCTCACCATCGGGAGAGGCGGCAGGGGCTGAGCAAGACAATCATGCAGTTTGCCATTTCCTTATGGGTTCAAATGACCTAGCTTTGCTTTAAACCTTATTTGCCTACAGGCACCAGATTCTTTGACAAGTTTTTCCAAAGCTGGGATTACTGAGAAAGCAAGCAGTTGCACATACTGCCCATGGTTACAGAGCAACCCACTGGCAAGACCATTATTCCTGTTGACACCGCCAGTTAACCATTGCTGCTTTGCAGCTCTGAACAAAAAAGCTCTGCTTAAGGAGTTACCACAAACACATCTCTGACCCTGTATTCAGCAGACTGAGTTTTACAGGTGTTTTGGCTGGTTCCGCTGCTGGGTTCACACTCCCCAAGCTAGTGCAGGTGTCCCAGCTAGCATAACCCCCCTTACCACGGCTGCTCTCATTCTGCTGGTTTTCACCACAGCCTGACAAGCGAAGGTCAGACTGGATTTCTGCACTTTTATTCTGTTTTATTTTTAAATACTTTTTCTGCTCCTCCATCCAGAAGCACAGAATATTATAGGTGGGAAGGAGCCTCTGCAGGTCATCTGGTCCAACCCCCTACTCAAAGCAAGGCCACTATCAAAGTTAATGAGATTGCTCAGGACCGTGTCCGGCCTAGGTTTAAATACCTCCAGGAATACAGATTCCATCATCTCTCTGGGTACCTGTCCCTGTGCTTGACCACTGTTTTTTGGAGGACAATTTTCTAAACATCCAAGTGGAATTTTCCTTGCTGCAGCTGGCGTCCGACTCAACCTGGCTGAGGTTTGATAGAAAGCCCAGTCTGAGAGCCGCACTACCCCACTTATAGGGTGCATGAATTTTCCTTTTCCTCCCATGCACCTGTGCTGCCTTACTTGCCTCATAAATCGCAAAGCCGATGGTGTGCATGTCCTCTCCCATCTTCCTCTGCTTCCGCCGGTGCTTCTGAATCAGGCCAACAAGGAAAGTGCAGCCCCTCTCAGGATCATCAGGATCCTCATCTTCTTCCTCCAGCTTGATTAAGTACTGTGGATTCGTCCAGAAAGTGTCTGGGAATTGGATTTATGCAAACTGCTCAGAGACTGCTTTGAAAACAGCTACGCTGATACATACAAGTCAGTTAGGACAGGTGCATCTCTGACTTCCAAAATCAGCTGTAAGAAGGAAAAACTAACACTCCTTCCCAGCCTTTACAACACAACTAGACCCTCATCAGGGAGTCACACTTCTCAAACACTTGCACTTTTTGGACATCAGTCCTGGATATCCCGGGTACATCTTCCTCCTCCATAGGCCACCCCAAACCAGCTTCCAGAAGAAGCTCCCAGAGAAAGTGCAAGTGGATGAGTAAAGGGTTTCTCCAGTTTCTCTTACTTGGGTAATTCCTGCAGCCCCCTGCAGTGGCTCCTCGCCTCCAGTTCCCATCCAGCTTCAGCAGACTCCACTTCTTGTACCTGTCACTTGCCAGCGTGTCTGGAGTGAGGTTGCAGATCTCCAGGCGGGAGTAATGTCTCAAGAAGTCGTTGAACGCCATCCTGTGGGAGGCAATGCCACATACAACGCCTCCTCAGAATGGACAGGTTTTCTATACCACCACCTTGTCCATCCTCCCTCTCTCCCTCTGCAGTTTAGCACTAGGATTTGGGCTGAATTTGCTCACTCATCTTGGACAGTGTACTGGGAGAGGTTACTTTGTGTGAAAAAAGCAGAGGAGAAGACATTCCCTTCAGCCTGAATGGAAACCCAGTGCTACTTACCAAAATTCCCCATCTTCATGCCTCCTGGTCAGCCGCTCCCGCACTTCAGGGTCAACACCACTCCAGTTTGGGCAGCTGAAAGACAACCCCACATCAACTACAGGGTATCGTAAAGGTTAAACACTAATGTAGCTGTTCTGGCACAACAATTTCACTTTCTTACAGCTCCACACAATTGCAATACTCCATAATATTCAGCTGATAGCAGCTCTGGGACTCTCAAACCATAGCAGAATTAAAAATACAGGGACCTGGGATACCTCACTTCTTAAACATTCAAGGTAAAGGACCAGAAACAGTTTTATTTGCAGAAAGCGCTAATGCCTTGACTGAAACAGAGCTCTATTTCAGAAAAAGCAAGACCTAGAATAAATACTGCCTAGCCACAGAAGTGAGTAAACTCCAGCTTTCATTGCTAACAACAGAAATAGATTTTTAAAGCCCTTTTAGAAAGGGAGTTTTCAGAAGCTCACCACAGAACCTGGGCTGTTAAAGAAGCAGAAACTACAGAGAGGCTTGTAGGAACCACCAACCAAATCACTGCACCTTACGCGAAGGCAGGTGTTTGTATGAAGGACACTGCACACTGTGACACCTACATGGGAGATGACAGTGGTGGGATGCTTCTTTTAAACAGCTCAGAGCGAGCGTCATATCCAGATGTGACTTAAGAGAGGAATTTGAGGTAGGGAGAGGACAGGCGACAGCAGAAACACAGTCAATACCCCTGCAGTGTACTGCCTACAAGCAATGCGCAAGCCATTGACTCACTTGTCGTTCCACTTTCCGGTCCACTCCACTTCCCCCCAGGGATTTCGGATTCTGATCAGCTTCTGTACCGTTCCTCGGAAGTTCACCTGATGGGATCAGAAGTGTATGGAGAGTTACCCAGGGACTCAGCATTGTGCTCCCTTTCACCTTTTCTATGGGGATTAAAGGACATGACAAAGTATCACAATGTCATACAAACACTACAGCGTATATACACAAACACGCACTCATCTCATCCAAAAGCCATGAAGTCAAACTGATTTTGAATGAGCTCCATGCACCCAAACTTGTCCAGAGAAGGCATTTGCACAATCAAAGCTCACAATAACCAAAGCGTCTGTTTTGTGCCTCTAAAAAAGTTACCTCTGACAGGATTTCAAGCAAAGGGAATGCAAAGCTGCTACAGCACCGCCAAAAAAGCAGGTACAAGGGGATATTTCTCTAAAGCTGTCATCTATGTATAAACTGCCCTTTCACATTCAAATGCCTTTTTCCTCTCCCTATATGTATTCTGAACTGCACTTATTACAAGAGGTGGGATACTCAGTCTGGCTGCAAGCCCTTTGACCACATGAACGCCCCATGGCATAGCAGCATCAGCCCTGCCACAACAGCATCTCCTTGCACTGCCCCAAGGCCCTGCATTTTTATCTGCTGATCTCTGTGTGCACAGAGTCCAGGCCAAGCAAAGCTGTACGAGTTTCAATGGGAATACCACGTATTTATGAGGAACACATGGCACTCATTTGAGGAAGGAGCTGGTGCACCTCTAGAGCCTGAAGCCAAGGAAACTGCACAGAGCATCAGCAGCGCAGAATCCAGAAATGATGCTCCGGTGCCAAAGGTGAACTATCCTTACAAAGCCTGCACATATCTCCAAAGGAAATGCCTGGCTAAATCATGCTTCTCTGTGAATTAAGGTCAAACTCCCTCTTCACTGCTTTTGTTGTGAGAGAAGGACCAAATGCAAGCATATAAACCTCCCCATTAGCAGCATCCACCTCAGTGCAGCATGTCAGCAGCTCCCTACAGCTCACTGTGAAGTTTCCAAAGTTATTTCAGAAACAATTATCAGCAAAGTGACCAAAAGTCCATTACACACCTGGAAGGACGCCATGATCTGCTTCTTTTGTCTTCACTCACCTTACCTTTGCCATTCACCTGCTCTTGGACAGGCACCTTGCATTTGAACACTGTGCCCTGCTGAAAGGTCCTGTTTGGCAGGCATTTAAGTGACAGTAATTTTTTTTTTTCTTTCTTGGCACAGGTGTCTCACATCTTGCTCTGTGCTTAAGGTACAATGCTGCCTGCTATACAGAAATGTGTTGAGGGCCTGGCCACCAGCAGAAGGTAGTGTGCTCTCTGCACAGGGCTTCCTGCCACCCTGCTCACTGGGAAATAGCAGTGTGTATGGAAAAAAAAAAATAAAATAAAAGGGGGTTTTGGTCAAAACCCCAAGAAGTCAAGTTTGCGTTTATGCAAAACACAGCAACTAATTCCGTATTTCTTCAGAAAGAAAGGACTCAAAACCTGACTTGGCAAAATGGGTGAGACTGGAGAATCTGCAACATCGAAGATGAATTTGCAGCTGCCATGGCCCTGGCCATGCACAAAGCTTGCTGCAGTTCGTGGCGCACCTACCTCCTCTGCCCCGGTGACCGAGTAAGCGTGTCCCTTCACCAGCTTCTGGGAAGTGACTGCTTCTGTCTCTGCTGCGCTGGTGATCTGGAGGAGCAAAGAAGCTTGGTGAGCATGGCTTTCCGTGTGGCTGGGAATCCAAGAGCAAAACCTCCCCTTCTAACGGAGTGTTAGTTTTCCTGGGAGGCTGCAGGGGTGGTTTAGCTGCTGCACAGAGGCAATGGGAGGGATCTGCGTGACAGAATGGGGAAGGGGGACGGCAGCACGTGTGGTGGTGCTGGAGCCCCTGGGGCCCATGTTCGTGGCATAGGGTGCACACCAGAAGCCCTGCACTGCAGCAAAGCTCCCTCCTGGCTCCGAAATGCTTGGTGCAGTGCACCTCCTCTCATGCATCTCCAAACACCGTACAAAGGGAGTACACACAACAAACTCTGTGTTCTCAAGGGACCAGGAGGAACACAGGGGATGACTGGCCTGAGGTTGCCCAGGGTCACCATGGATCACACCCAGGTCAGCAAGCCCCAGTGCTTTGCTTCGAGGTCAAAACACACCCTTCAGCTCCACAGCAGGGTGGGAGATACCCTTTCCTTTCCCCAGCACCAGCACCCGAGGACCTGCCATGCAGGGGAGCAAGGGAAAAGGCTGCACTTCAGATGCCGTTTGTACCTGAAGGCATATCACCCTCTCACTTTTTTGTGGCCATTGCAATATTCGGGCAGTCTGGCCTATAAACACCGCAGGGAAAACCCATTTCTTGATAGAAAGTGACTGCTCGACATCTTGCTCTAAAGATGCTTACACCTCTACAAAACGTATGTTTACCATTGCCTTCCCACCACTTTAGAAAGCGTGCAAGCTTTAAACAAGCATANGGCCTGGCAACAGTCTGAGCCTCCCTGCTTCAAAAGCAGAGCCCAGATTTCTGGGGAACGTTTTGGTACAATTTGTGTGACAAACAGGCTACAGCAAGGATGGAAGTTACCACCTCTGAGCATCTGAGAGCAGAAGCCATTAGCAGCAGCTTTCTGTCGAAACCCACTCAGCCTGTACCAACCTGCTGCCAAGCTATGGGTTTTCTTAAGGACAAAGATGTAGACCAGGACCCCTAATGAGTTCTCTGTACAATTTGTCACCGTGAACCTATGAAACAGCAAAAGATGTAGGTCTTGAAGAAAAAAAAAACAAAACCAAGGGAGGCAATGAGCTTTTACACATGAACTAATGAAGTCTACATTTCAACCTGTTCTCAGACATAACCCTCCCAAGAGGAGCACGCACTTGTGTCACACTCTTGGGACATATTCTCCAGGCACAAGGTAGAACAGAGAACCATAGGCAGAGGGGACTGACATCCTTTGTGCACCTCCTGTGGATGAAGCACAAGTCCATCCACCAGCTGCCTGCACACACAGTGAGAGCTGTCAAGCAATAAGCCTGCTAACTCACATCAATGGAGCAGCCAAGGAGAGAGCCTTTCTGAAGTGCCTTCTGGATGATTTTGAAGAGGTTGGGTGGTGCCTTCTGCAGCTCATACCATTCTGCAATTCCACCGGTGAAGTCCTCAAAGCCTTCAGTGGTGGTGCCACCGGAGAGAGACTCATACGAGCCATTCAGCCTACATAAAAGGACACACATAGCAATCAGGGTCCCTATTCTCCTTTTTCTCTTGGAGAGAGTCACCGAGTTGTGCCAACTGCCACAGCATTTCTGCTTTCAAGAGCACCACAGCAGCTACTTACACCTCTGTACTTAGAAAGCCCAGCATAAAATCTAATGATTTTATCTATGATCATGTATACAGGTTGCAGGTTCAGTCATAGCAATGACAAAAATCATGGACAGTATTTGAAGGGGAAAAAAAAAAAAAAAAAAAAAATCAAGATCCAACAATTTTCCTCTCTAGTTCCACACAGCCTTTCAATTCTTTTAACAATTATGGGTGTAATTTTCAGCTGACCTAAATTAGCTCAATTTCTTCAGTCAATTGAAAATAGTAATGTTAGATGGCAGAATTCCTCCCTGCCCATCCCAAAACTGGAAATTCAGATTTCAGCATCTTCACCTTGAACAGAGACCTGGGTGTGTGGACTTTTGGCTACTTGTCTTAAGCACCTGTTGGCAAAGCTTTACTAAAGCCACCACTGTGGGATACCCTAGAAGTTTAAAAGGCTAATAATTAGACTGACATTTTAAATCTGTAGTATCCACGCAGTTGAGGATGCTATGGGAAAGGAGAGACATGAGGAGATTTCAGCGGGGTAAAAACAGTCTCTCTTGCCCTAGGAGGGCCGCCCTGGCCTTGACTCACTTGGCATAGGCCTTCTCCAGCAGCGCGCTCCAGAATTCACTGCCCTCTGCTGAGTGCACGAAGAGCAGCTCCCCATTTTTGGTGGGCAGCCTGTCATCCACCACGACGTCCACCCATTCCCCGTACTGCCAGAACTGGAAAGAGAGCACAAACACCTCATCACCACCCCATGCTGTGCACTCAGGTCACCAGGACGTTTATCCACTAACATCGATTTCCTAGAGGAAAAGCAATCCCCCTCGCAGTCAGGGATGTCCTCAGCTGGATCTGCTGAGGGAGGAAGGACCACAAAGATAGCCCCTGCTCCCAGCTCTCTGGTTAGTGGTCTTTTTCCTTCCACCACCATCACCCTTCTCAGATGTCTCTGTTTTTCTGCCTGGCTCTTTGACATCCCTCATAGTGTTCCAGGAAGAACCACACACCTAGACATGGACAGCCATGCTGGCTCCTGGCCAACAGCACTGGGGGAAAGGTTGTTTTCTACCTACCTGGAAATGGAAAATTCCTGCATACTTATCCTGGAAGCTCTGGTCTTTGGGAACGACACGGGCCAGAATTTCTTCATTCAGGGTGAGAGATGCAATAGCGGCCAAGAGCCAACAGTCCCCTGTTTAAAAAAAA
>VZTL01027395.1:28708-66360 GCA_013400535.1 Scopus umbretta | reverse complement strand
AAAAAAAAAAAAAGAAGTTTATTATTGAAAATTGGCTCTTTAGTTTTTGACTGCATAGGGATTGTGTATTATAACCAATAATCACCTCAGCTGTGATGAGACAGTCCCTCCCATCACTTTACCACTAAGGCAGATCAAATAAATGCACGTACATGAATGCACGCTGTTTCCAGGCAAGTGTTGCATTTCCTCAAGACTGAAGTAATAAAAAAAAAAAAAAAAAGTAAAAGCAGGCTTTTTATGATCTACCAGCACAGCTGTCACCCACACTGGGACAATCTAAAAGAAAACTTAATATCCAATTGAGTGCCTACATGTTAGGAAGCAGCACGGGGAAAAGGCAAAGTGCAGGGCCTGTGGGCACGTGCAAGTATTCAGTGGTGCAGTTTCTCCTCAAAAAGCCAGTGTTTTCTCAAGCATAGGCTGTTTTCCTTTCCCTCCTCCATGTTTAATAAACACCTGTTGACTTGCCATCCAGAGGTCTACCCTATGGATGAGCTCCCTTTAAGGTCTCTTGCCGGTCTCCTACCAAATAGGAGCTCCTTTCACCTCTGGAGGCTCTTGCCAGAGGCGTCTCTGTTTAGTCCCACATCTTGTTTCTGGCGCTAGTCACCAGACAGTCAGGAAAGGTCTGAAGGCAGGCACTGTTCCCCAGTCCCACACACCTCTTCACCGTTCCTGGGATGAAGCCAACATACACCAAGCCTGCATGCCAGAGTCCCAGGGCCCAGGCTGCCTGGATAGTATTTTTCCACACCATCTCCTACCAAGCAGAGGGAGGAGACCACAACTGTATAAGCATTACCTCTATTAATTATTTTCAGAAACCAGTGTTACTTTAAAAGAGTGGTTACCTTGCTGCTCAGCCATGGGTTTTCTGCAGCCTATTAGCAAGGTGATTAGAGAGTTAAAGACCCAGCTGATCCCTTATCTCCCACAACCCAACACAAAACTCCTTCTTACCATTACCAGATCTGCTGTTGCCTTGCTTTGTGAACACAGGAAAGTCAGTATTACACACCAGGTCCCACAGAATGGTCCTGCAGAATGTGTAGGATTGCAGGTTCAAGAAACATGAACCAGCCACAGCTGCTAGCAAGTCCGAGGCCAGCAAAGTACTGGTCTCTATGCAGCCAGCTCTCTCCTAGAGGAAAAGGGTCAAAAGCTCACAGGTGGGAAGCCTCAGGGAGAAGCAGCTCTTGGTCATCCTCAAGCTGAAACCCAGCACCACTCAACGCAAGGAGGAACACAGGCAACTTGCAACTCCCTCCAGGCTGCCCATTGATTTTCACAGCTGATCCCCAGAGCAGCAACTCTATGAATGACACTTGTCTCGTGGCCCTTTTCACATCTCATGAAAGGTGGAAGATGTGGAATTTTGGAATAATTTCCAAACCTGAGACGCTTTTACTATTTCATAATCTAGAGGGGAAGAACCGAACATAAACCTTTCCCTTCAGCCCTGCCTCTGGCTGCTTGTACTACAATGGAGAAACCGTCATGTCAGAGAAATTTTTCAAACAGGAAAGTCACCTTGTCATTCTGCTGTGACAGGCTATGAAGCAATGAGGATGTTCCCCTCCCTCCTCTGTGACAGCATATCCATCTCACCCTGCAAAATGGTGACTCTTCTTACAGCCTCCTTCGTAGCATTGAGATCCCCTTCCCGGGGAGCTGCGCACCCTCTGATGCCATGGATTCAGCGGCACCGGCAAGCACAGCAAACGTGCATGCTGGGAAAGAGACCGGGGTCAGAAGATACTAAGAGACATTTTTAGATTCAACCTCAGCTCAGCTTAGATCTGTGCTCTCCCATACACAGCCTGCCTGCACGAAGTTATTTTTGTGGGGTTTTTTTGTTCCGTTGGTTGGTTGGGGTTTTTTTGACCAAAGGAGACTTCAGGCAAACCTGGCAACACGGTAAGCACTTGGGAGAGACTGGCCAGAGATCCCTTCTGTACTGAGGATCCCTGTTTTTATTAAATCTCCAAAACAGGTAGTTTCTGAACAAGAGTTGGGGTTCTTCAAGTCCAAGGGACAACTCCCTGCTAGAGAACAGCCCTGGCACCTTGACTGGAGCTCTTGTGGAGTGAGGCTGAATTAATAACTTATAGTCTCCACTCCTTCCTCTTCAACTTGTTCTTCTCTCACTGTTACCCATCACACAGCAAGTTAATTCATTAACCCAGACAAAAACATCTTTCTGTTGTCTTACTCAGTTAAAAGAGGTTACAGCTTGTGACAGGGCTCTTCAGCATCAAGAGAGCAGTGGGTTATTAAGTATTTGGCAGCAGAAATATCAAATGTCAGAGACATTGTGGGAAAAGGGGATGGATGTAAATATACATGTGCACTCTCCATCAACACCCCAGCACTGCACATGAGCAGATAACCCTTGGCCTCCCCCACAAATACTCCTCTTCTAGCACCGACAAGCCACTGGCTCATAGCTGTTTTTAAGATCAACAAAATTCTAAAAGAAGGAAAAGAGTGGGGATCTCCATTCTCCCTGCTGTGCCACCATCCCTCCAGCAGGAGCAATCATTTACACCTGGGAAAAGTTAACAAACCTTAGTAAGACTTTTAACTTCTAACAAACAGGCAATCTCAAAGCATCCTGGACATTAGGAACAGGCATGAAAGAAGTCAGAAATACAGAAATTGGTAAGTTAACCAGCCTGATCTCAGCACAGAGGCCAAATAGCTGATAACCCACAGCAGAACAACTTCACCACACATCCCAGGCTCTGCAAGGCTTTTACAGACAGACACACACAACTCAGGGGCGAAGTGAGTCTCTGGCATCTTAGACCTATGCTAGCTAGACTAAAGCCAGCACAGGTATACTTACCTAAACTACTAGGATGCCATCATGTGGTTAGACAGATACATGCTCTTATTCAGACGAAATTAGATAAACCCAGAAAGCGAGGAACTCAGCCTGCTCAGCACTGCTGTGCTAGTCCTAAGGCACAGCTGGGTAAAACCATGCAGCTCCTGGCCTCTACAACAACGATGCAGGCAAAGCTGAAGGCACTTTGTGCGTGCTTTATCAGGTGGGTGGAAACAGCTGGAGGCATGTGCTACGCCCCTTGTTTGCAGTCAGCTGTGGAAGTGTTTTTCATCTCAATTGCTCAACCTGAAGCATAAACTAGAGTTCATGTGGCATGGTCTTACTCGAGCAGGCAAGGTCAACCACTCCAAGAGACCCTCAGAGCATTTGACATTGGTATTACTACTCTCAGAAAAACTGTGTTGATTTAAAGTAGTTGCAATACTGTCTCAGAGAGCAGCTGTCCCACCACTATTCCAGAGAAGCATTAGCATTTCTATTCAATAAACAAGACAGGGGCTGGGCAGTCAGAGAGCAGCAAGAAAGAGTAAGTGAACAACTTGACATGACCACAGTAGCTGAGGAAGAGCTGAGCTGGTCCTGGAAGACCATAAAGCTGGTCAGGCATCTAGAGGAAGAGCATACACCCTTCAATGCTATAACACATCTTTGAGTCAGGTTTCCTCTGTAGACAAGAAGCACTAAAGTTCAAGGAGGAGAAACTCCCTCCAGGGGAACTCTAAGCCCATAAGCAGAGTTTATAAAGAATTTCCTTTACTTTCTAGATGTCCCATCAAAGCAGATGTGAAGAGAAAGAAACAGCAGACTTTGTTGTAAAACCTCTCTGTTGAGCTTTATACTGGTTTCCAAGGAGAATCTGGAGTCAGACAAACATAGATCTTAACTTGGACCACTCTGGGCAAGGTCTTCTTGAGGTTAAAAGGCAGATGCAGCATATATGGGAGACACATGACCCTTTGATTTCCACATTTAAAAGTGCTCCACAGTCAGGATATCATCCATCTCTCCCTTCCTCAGCAGTCATCACTAAAAGTAGACCTGATAATTCAAAGCCTGGATGAGAACAGATCCTGTTGTGTACCTGGATTTTAAGCCTGCACTAAGTAAGCTTGAGCAGTATCTTTACCAAATAGTTTTAACTAAAAGAACTGCTACTTTTGTAAAGCTCTTGACAGTGACTTTCCTTTAATAGAGAAAGAAAGTCTGAGAGGAGGCTAACAGACAGGATACTTATATGAAGAATTTGAAAGGAGTGCTAGCAAGGCTAGGTTAATCATGGAGAATTTTTGTACAAGGTTATCAGAAAAGGGAATATTATCAGGCTATGAGTTTGTTTATATTAACAAGAAGTACTATTTTTTCCTGTCATTATTCTGAAACACTTGTAGCTATAGATTAACAACTACAACAACGACTGAACATATTTACATTAATACCATGGGACTCCAGGCAGTTTTCTGGTTAGAAACACGAGGCTGTGGCCATCCACTTACAGTACAGTGGTTGCCAGCATAAGAAAACGATGGAACTAATTTTCCAAATTCATCCTACCCAATCCATTATTTTTCCACATATTTTTATTTAAGGAGGAGATACCTCTGTCTAAACAGCAGGCGACAGATACTGTGCTGTGTACGCCCCAGTGTTGTGATACCATGGTGACATTCCCTCCAAAGAAGGCGGTTAAGGGTGAATAAGCTTCCTCTCCCCAGTGGCTTTGGTTCCTCCCCTCCGCTGTAATGAGTCACCACATCCCATGCGCTGCCATTCTTAGCCAAATACCATCACTGACTTTAGATCTGATACTCCAAAGCTAACTCCAAATCCTCGCCTTTAAAAGTTTCTTCTAAAAAGCAACAAAATAGGATAAAGGATAATCCAAAGCCTAAGAGGCAGAACTTTGGTTTCTGGAGAACCTAGTGAACTGCCGGCTTGGTGGGGGACAACCTTTTCTGTGTTGATGACCAGCTTTTATGCATCACAGTGTTGTACAGTCCAGGTCAAAACCAATGAAACGAATTTATAGGCTGCATCTGGCCCACAGATCAAAGACCCTTGCACTAGAAGGATCATCTGTACTACTGCTCATTAGCTGAGCTGTTCCGTTACACATCGCCTGCCAAGAAGCCTGTTGCAGCAGTGATGGGTGCATGGCTTTGGACGCCTCGTCTGTCCCTGTGGTACTCCAAGATGTTCTGAATGGCTTAGCAACAGCAATGAAACTCCACATGGGCACAGGTCTGTTGCTTTGTGATCAAGCCGCCTGGGTGATAAACAGACTACAAAAGCTTCCTACAGAAAAAAAAACCCAACATAATAAAAAGTACAGGTTTCCAAGAGCACCTGACATCTTCCAGTACAATCTTTGTAATATCCTAAAATGTGATGGGACATCAGTGTCAGCACACAAAGTTCAAGTAAATGGAAGCTTAAGCAAATGTGTTGATATAAATGCTGGTGTCAGATAAGGCAGTGGCAAAAAAAAAAAAAAAAAAAGCAAGCATTTGTACAGCACATCTGCTAGCCTCATTGCATGAAAAATCAGAGATTCTCTACAGGCTTTTAGTTACTCAATGGCTACACAGAGGAAAGATCAATAGCATCTCATTTTTAACCAACCACTAAACTGTCACGCAATACCAAAATCCTGCCCAGATTCATAAGAAGATAGTGGGGCGAGTCATAGCAGTAGTTAGTCATGATGAAAACAGCAACATAAACAAGAACACTAACTACCCCCTATTCAAATATTGTTTCAGGAGATAAAATAATGCAAGCTGTGAGTCAGTTCATATCCTTTGGTGGTACCTTATAACCTCATGAGAGCATCCTGACTGCTCGAAAAACCATTAAGACAACACATGCTTTCATCAATTTAAAACAAAGTTTGGCATTAGCCACAGCAACTCCACAACTTGAAAACTAAATTACAAATCTTTCATTACAGTGCTCTTGCTGCCTGTAGAAAAGCCGGAAGCCTGCAGAAGGCAGAAAGCAACTAAGTGCCTTCAGAAATGAGCGACTATGCAAAGTGCCAGCTGTTGAAATGGCATTACAATATGCTGTCATTTCACATGTAACGACTCCTTAGCTGTGAAGTTTCACAAAAAAAAAAAAAAAAAAAAAAAAAAAANAAATAAAAAAAAAAAAAAAAAAAAAAAAAAAAAAAAAAAAAAAAAAAAAAGACAGATGTCTGGTACGTGTGTTAAGCACTGGGACATGCTTTATGCCAAATCAATCATGGTGGGAGACACGGTATCGGGCAGAGAGAGCACACAAAGGAAGCTGGTGACATGCCAAGGACTTCACCGATGATACAACAGAGCCTAATCCACACCACAGATGATACTGGGGCCTGAGGAGAACTAAATTCACAATCGAAGTATTTTTTCTTTGTCAGGGCTTTTTACACAAATTGTATCTAGTTGTTAAAGCACCAACCTGAATAACTTCTGAAAGAAAACAGAAGCACAAAACACGTGAAATAAGCTTCCCTATCCGTTACATTTTTGAACACAAAAACACAAATAGCAGCAGTGGGACTAGAAACTAAGAAGCCCCAATGTGGCTAATATTATGCTGACTGAAAGCAAACAGAACTTCATTCCTTTGCCAACTCCGCTGCAAAAGCACAACACACGGCACGTATTAGTCATGTTTCCCTACATCAAGAGCTTTCCCTCAACCACGCTATCAGTCTAATCTAAACCGCTCTCCCTTGCAGTTATGGAATAAGTTGGACCCTCACTACTTGCACTTTGGCTCATTTCCTCTCGCATCCCCACAGCTGTCCTCCTCGCCGGGATGAGAGGCGTGGAGGTACTCGCCTAAAACCCCTTCGGGGGGGCAAGGCAGGAGAGAGGCTTTGAGAGCAGGATGGCTGTGCATGCACAGCCGGGTTAAGCCGCTCGCTTCTCACCGTCCCCTGGGGCTTCCCTGCAGCTCCCGGGGCTCCTCCGGAGTGGCTGACCCAGGGGCTGCCATTGCACAAACTTAGTGGCAGCCATGGCAAAAGCAGAGGGCTCATAGGCTGGCCCATCCCTCCTGAAATACTCCAGTTTTGTTTTCCTTGAGAGCTGGCGAGCAGCTGGGAATCTCTCTGTATAATTTTTTTTTCTCCATACTGCGTCTTTTCAAGTTTCGAGTTTCAGTGCTCAGCAGCACTCTCTCCCATTGTGGAAAGAAATACCCCGCTATGCACTCAACTGCTCTTCTAAGCAGACTGTTAAAGGCAGAAGTTAGTCAAGCTACTCTCACGAACACGGATGCAGATGTGAAAGGAACTGGTAGAAATCAGAAAAGCCATCAGGAAACCAGTCTGTGTCATCCGTGCTCGGTGCACACTGCAAGGCTGCGCTCAGTGGCCAAACACACATGGTCCCTACCTACAGCTGCTGAGGAAAGGCAAGAAGGATCTGATTTGATATGAAGAGAGGTGGTAGGACGCAAAAGGATGTATTAATAGAGCGAGTTACAGCCTAGTATAAACTGTGGTGTCCTGGAGCAGCACCTGCATGGAAAACTCAGCTTTCTGCTTCCACCTTACCTAAGGCCCCTTGGCAGATGTCTGTGCGAGTGGCTCCACCGGCTATGAACTGGGGGCTGGAACACAGCTCCTGGGAACAAAACAAGCCTTGCATTACATATACCTGCAGGTAAGGGAGGGCACAAGGCCCCACTTGCAGCAGATTTAAACAAGCGATTCACTACAGCAGATGAACACCAACAGAGATGGAGCAGGTCAGGAACGAGTATGGGCACCAGACATGCTAAGCGCAGTGGGAACGGGCGCTGGTGACCAAAGCTTGTGGGCAGCCATCTCATGTCACACTGTGCGCCAGGAGGCCCACTGCGTTTTTACACATGTGCACGCACCACACCGCTATTACCTCCCCGCCACCGACTACGTTGGGGTCTTTCAGAAACACCTAGGCACCCCAGCATCCATCTGACCCGATGGCTCCCGCGGCCAGACAGGGCTGCTTCGGTAGCCAGAGGCGCAGGCTGAGCGAGGGCTCGTAAAGGAAACCTCCGCATGGCGATCAGCTCATGTCTCTGCTAGGGAAAAAGAGTTATCCGAAGTGACAGCCCCGAGCGATACCCAAAAGAAGCGGTTTATCCACGCAGGGAGTTCAGGCCGGAGAGCTGAAGAGCTTTTTGGTTGTTCTGGCTTCCAGATGGAGCATGTCACCCTGCCGGCCCGGACCCCGGGGCGAAGGGACACCCCCGGTGTCCCGAGCGGCCCCAGCCTACNGTGTCACGATTGCCGCCGGTGCTCAGCCCTCCGGCACCCCCCCCGGTTTACTCGAGTCCCTCTGCACCGGGAGTCACCCGCACCCCCTCCGAGTCGCGGATGAAGAAACTGCCCCCCCCCCGGCCTCCATCTCTGTTCCCCGTGGACCTGAAGGGAAGCGCGTCTCCCTCGCAGCCGGCACCTCATCGGCTCCGCGACTCCGTCCGCCAGCCCTGGCTCCCGTGGTGCCACACGTATTCGTCAATTAAAAATCAAATAAATAAATCAACATTTCCTGCGTAAAGCCCAGAAGCATCTACGTCCAAATCTGGAAGCTTAGCAAAAAGTCAAAGGAAGGGGGAAAAACTCATATGGCTCAAAAAAAGTCAAAGGAAGGGGGGAAAACTCATATGGCTCAACAACTAATATGGTGCGTATGTACCCTGTACTGTCATCCTGTTACGATTTTGAACACTGCACGCAATAGAAATCAGTTACAGCTTGATTTGCTGGTGGTACCCAAAGCACGTGTTGCTGTCACCGCTGGCACGACTCCAGCCACACCCCACTGTGTAGCCCAAACCGCACGCAGCCAGTTCCCCCCAAACGCGCACCTCCGCCGTGTGGAGGGGGAAAAGGGGTGTCTCCATTTTGGCTGTGTGCTGCTGCCAAGGATGGCTGAAATGCTGCTGCTGGCCCCTGCGTAGTATGGCAACCCTCCAAGGCAGAATTCAAACCATTTGTTTCATATTTTAGGTCTGACTCAGGACGTGCTGGGCGCCAGGCAGCATTCCCCAGGCGGCAGCGCAGAGGCTGATAGCCCTTAGTGCTGCACCCACCGCCTGCGCTGGCTGCCCAGCTGCCTTGGAAGGAGAGGAACCTCCTTTCATGGGTCATATCCCAAGCCCTAGATGCACTAAACACTTGTTTGGAGCCACTCTACCTGACTAAAATGAACATTGTATTTTGCAAAATGTCTAAAGAGCCATAAAATACCCAGCAGCACCATTTGCTGAGGTGTGGTGGGAAGTTTTCCTTGAAAACTACGAATCAGAAGTATTTCTTCGTTGCTGATAAATGGTGCCTTGATGTCCCGGGAGACACTGCCCGTTTGCTTGGTGGCTTTGGATTTCAATCACTTATGATTCTTCTGCTTATACTCAGAACAGGTCCTACTTGCACTGTTACGTGGGAAACCATTGCTGTTGAATAGGAAAACAAGGTGCGCATTGCCCATTCAATTTCCAGTATAGTAGAGGAGGCCCCCCAAAATCTTTTTCAAGTTAGATACAACTGGTATGAACCATACCAGCCAGCAACATCTATGTAGATCATGGCCATCCAAGGGAGCAGTCTTGATGCTGCCTGTGAGGTTGTCCAAACCTGGCCAGGCACTGACCAACTTTGCTCTGCTTTGAAGGTGTTGGTTCTTCCTCGCAGGTCAGAGGGACTCTCTTAGTGAAGAGAACAGTGGTATTCTTCTTCAAGCTCAATATTGAGGCACTTGGGAAATCAGTCACATGTGGAGAACTGGAAGTGGAACAAGTAATGTTACGTGCCATAACTGTTCTCTGAACAGAGCCCATACATGCTGTGTACACTCAGTTACTGGTATGCCATTAGCCAAGGTCTCCAGCATGGCTCTGCTGAAGCTCTAGCAGGACACGGTATGACACCAGAGGATGGTTTTGCTCAACTGTTTCGATTCATTAAGTACTGCTGAATTATCTCGCGGGCAAGAAGGCCAGTAGATGCTGAACCAGGTGACTAAGAGACAACAGCACCTCACCACCTCAGAGTTTAACTAACAAAAAGCCGTCTTGCATCCTACCGTGACAGATCCAGGAACCGTAGAGCTGCTCAAAAGGTGTTTGTTTGGCTCCACACAGTGGTTCAAATCTGTACAGCAGCCACAGATCAGACCTCTGACTTTTCAAGAGTCACGGTAAAAGGAAACTGGTGTCAGTTTAAAGAAGTGGTTTTCACTAGCCCACAAAACTGGTTTTGGTTTGTGAACTCCTCTAGCCACTTTCCAGTAGATGCAGAAGTTTAAGCTGGGTTGAAGTTTGTCATATAATCACTTTGCTTTTCTTACTCATCTCCCCTATGTCCCACAGACAATATTCACAGACCACTCTAGGGTTTGCCAGCAGTGTGCCCACAGCCTCTGCTTGGACAACGATCCAGAAGGTCGAATGTGTACAAGCATATTATATGGCCGTGCTGTGCAGTCAGTTACCAGAGTTTTCTTAGAGTCTCTGCAGTGGGATGGGGTTTGAGACAGAGCCAAATAGAAAATGAGAGGGACAGAAGGGAGCAAAGCCAGAAGGAAATCGAGTCAGCAAGGATTCAAGTAGGCAGTGGGAGAGGTACCTGGGGCAACACAGAGAAGATGTATACTTGCCACCACGGCTTGTTAGACTGGTCCCAAACATACAGAGGCTGTACCATCCCAGGCAGTTTGATAATACACAAGGATAAGTTGGTGTAATACAGCATTTCACTTATTATATGGGAAGTTGGCTGTACCAGCAGCCACCTTAACAGCCTATCTACAAAGCCCTCTGCAGCCAGGTAAGTCGACAAGTCAGCCGCTTCCAGCCCAGCAGCAGATGTGGATGCGAGTCCACAGTTAGAGGGAAGGAAGTTCTTTTGAACACTACATGAGCCAGTCCCTTCATCTTCTACATACTCACATAATATGCCCATTTTCTTTAAAGAAAAGGGTGATTTCCACTTGACTGAGAGACCAGTGTAATGCTCCCAGGTAAAATAGCAGCCCCAAGAATAGTTACCCACTAGTGCTCCCCTAAAATGAAGCAACTTTAGAAAGAAAATGAAATTTGACTTTTTCTTAAGCTCTCTGCGCACCTGCATCTCTTCAAAAAAATCACTAACTCTCATATTTTGCAAGTAAAGTCATTTCAGCTGTTGCCGCAGCAGCTCATACTGCTTGCTGATAAGGAGCATCCAGCTGCCACTCACAGCCTGGAGTCCCAGGTAGTCTCTTTCCCTATGCCCAGTGCTGCTCTGCCTCGCAGCATCCCTCCTCCCTCTTGCTCATCTGCCCTACCCTGTACACAGATGTTGGGGGAACAATGGGGAGTAACTGGCCAACTGCCCAGGAAGGTCAAAACGGGGCCATGCACCCACTGGGCTCCTGCTCTCCCCAGGAGCTGCCCTGTCCTCACCAGGATGAGGGTGGCTTCCCAGAGGAGGAAGCTTGCAGCAGCAGTGGTGATGTTTCACAAGGAAGGGAACTGCTTTCCCCTCTGGAGCTGGGATCTGGAGAGGGACTGAGCTTTCCTCATCAGCGCAAGACTGGCTGCAGCCCCGGCCAACACAGTGAGAGGTGGTGGAAAGACCCGAGTCATCCTGCAAAATGCAACCACCCTTCCCAGCATCTTATAGTGCTGAAACACCTCCCCCGGGTCAGCCTGGTTGTGTGGTGGAGCTTCACACCTGGGGTGTAGGTGTTACCGCTGCAGCACATCATCTGCCTCCTCCTCGGGCACCAACAATTTTCTGGTTTTTATAAAACAAATGAGCAGGATCACTGCTAATTTCAGGTGTGTTTCCCTACAGGGAACCCACCAGTCTGTGGCTTGTAACAACACTCTCCCACCCTAAACATTTAGTGAAATATGTCATCCTCTAAAAGAATAATCATACAGACAAACATTTAGGACCTTTTCTAGCTTGCATTAGTCTGTCTATTAACAGTCACATCATTTTCACAGTAATAGGGTGGGTAGGAGCCCATACATCTAGAACAGGAGAAGGCAAGCTCTCCAAATCAAGCTAATCCCTTTTCACGCTGTAGGGTGTACAATACAACTAAGCAGCTTTAATTCTCATTAGCAAAGTGCTGCAGTACAGGAAAGCCATTTCATTTCCCTCTAATGCACTACAGCAAAAATATATCTAGAACTGTTAGGTAATTGGCAGTTATTTTCTTGTAAAGGTTTCCACAGATACAGAACAGTTTTGATTTCATGGAATTTGCAGATTCTTCTGTGAAACCAGGATAACACCTTTTCCTGTTTTTTTTCCTGTTCTTCCCCATTTCTCTCACCCTCTTGCTATCAACAAGAAAGGGAAGAGGGGAAGGAAAACAGGAAGAGCCAGACAAAAATATGCGAATCCCAGAAGGAACAGAAGTCAAAATATTTTTTTTTTTTCTGGTTGCTGTTTCCCTAGGTATTAATGCCACTTCAGCAGCAGTTTTTGAGTCATGGAGAACCTGAAAACTTCTTCCCCCATAATATAACTGCCAGTTGTTGCTGTAGACAACTATACAATCATCATCTTTTGCTCTCCTTTATATCCTCTAGATGGTGCTTGTGTATCACTTCCTACACAAAATAAATCACTCTGCAGCTAATCAAGCTTGGAAATGGATTTGAAGGGCTGTACTCTAGGTCACTAGGAGCAGAGATTTGTGGTGGACACACTGGGTGTTTACCTGGTCCAAGCCACTGTCAGAGAAAATGGTTGTCCTCAGCCTCTTCCCAAACGTGAGATACAGGACAGAAAAAAAAAAATTCCAATGGCACATTTTACTGGAATTTATGAAGATTAAAATCTGATTCTATTTCCTGTGTATTACACCTTAACACACTGGTGATGCACAAGGGTTCGCCCCTCCTGTGCACACTCATGTCCAGTGGCAATTAGAGTTACAGAGAACACAGCATATAAAGTGTATAGCCAAAAAAATACATGGGAAACAAAAGATTCCTGATCAAAATGGCATTTTCCAAATGCTGGAGCACCATGCTTTTCTGTGAACGACGCTGCCAAAGCTTGCAGCTTACAAGCAAGCACAGCAGAACCAGAGCGTGCCTCTGGGCCACATGAACAGAGGGAATTACAGGGTAAGAGGCTGGTGCAGGGAGGGAAAGAAATGGTTATTCTGCCTCACAAACAGAGAAAGTAGGTACCTCTGACCGAGTCTTTTTTGCCAGGAAAAAAAATCCATCCTGGAAAGAAAAAACCCTCCCTCAACCCTTTATTATTACACTCTCTATTCTGATTAATACACAGACACACCTAGAAGTACTGAAGTGTAACAGAGACGGAATTCTGGCCATCCTTTTCCTTCACTCAATTTTAACGATACTAATTTAATTTTTAGATAACCAGTATAGAATTCTATCGGCCCAGCCTTCTCTACCTGTGCCTACCTGGAACCGAGCAAGTAATTTCATTTCCTTTTTTGCATTCATGCTCTTCAAATATTTGCAGACAAGCAACCTGGCTAGCCTCTGTTTGGGCTCCTTATCTCAACGGGTTTCAGTCCTTAAAAATTCTCGTTTCCCTTCCCCACACCGCCGGTCTAAACTTCTTGAGAAGTAGTAGTCAAACATGCTCTCTGGCAAACAAAGTTACTGTTTACCCAGCTCTCAGCTGGGCACGCAGTGGGCTTCGCTGGGGAAACCTGGGCATTAAATAGAAGACAGCAGAGAGCAGCTGTGCTCCGTGGAAGTTTGCTCCCGCTTCAGTTCTTGAACCTACAGGCATTTGCGGGCAGGGAGGTTGCAAAATGGGTCAGCACAAAATGGGTAGAAACTCAGAGTTTTTCTACTACAAGAACAAGAACCACTATTTTTTTAAGGTCTAAAAAGCCTTCTGTGCCCAAGGCTTCCTGCTTGGTTGGTTTGGGTTTTTTTTGTTTTTTTTTTTTTTTTGCTTGTGAACATTTTATATGCAGGAAGCATCACCAAAAGACTGTAAATATGATGGCTAACTTCTTACTAGCTAAGACCCTGTTTATACAGATGAGGAAGGTACAGTAACTTTTGCCCAAGGCCACACTGGAGCAGGGGTTACCAACTTGCCTCTTGTTTGGTGATACAATTTTCCACTTTTGGCCTGGGTCATGCTCCTGGATTGTATCCTTGCCCTCTGCAGGTTATATGGCCAAGTAGCCATCTCTAACTCTGTCAAGTTCACACCTTTTATTGCTTATTAATTAATTAATAAAAAGCCACACTGCTTTGAGAGCACCAAAGACAATTTTTTTTAAAAAAAGATCACTTATTCCAGAAGTGGGTTCAACGTCTCAACATTTTCCTGCCTTTAAAACCCACTGACACCTCCATAGCCATGTAAGCTGTAGCAGTAGATACCCAGCACTAGGTTTTGTGGCTGCTTTACCCTCCAACAGTATAGAGAGCATCTCAGAAGGAAGGAAAGGGGTTTTAAACTACCTTCACCTGGATTCTTGAAGCGCCAGTCCTCAAACCTGACTTTCAGCACACTGAACGCACACAATCACTTTCCATGTGTAAATAGGTGTGTCCGCAAAAACACTGGGTTCCCTTGCTCCTTGTTAAAAGTGTATTTTAAAAAGGGGCAGGGAATTCACAAGCTTTTAAGCAAATAACGGGGGATTAGCACAAGGCAGTGCCCACAGTCCCAGCAGTGCCAGTTGCGGCCCCTGCCAGCTCCCTGCCCGCATCCCTCAGGTACATCTTGGGTACATATTTGCACTTCTGGTTCCTCCTCCCTCCAGGGCTGCTGGAGTGCGTAGGGCAGCCTTCGGCTCCACCTGAGCCTCCTACCTGCCCATATTCACCTCCTCTTGCCCAGGAGGCGACGACAGAGCCAGCCGTCCTGCACGCAGGGTGGGCAGGCTGGTGGGCAGGCATGTCCAGGGTTGCGGCGAGGCTGTGCCAAGAAAGAGCGGCTGCAGACGGGCTCGGATCCAACAGGAATGCCATCAAGTATTTGAAGCAGGACTACGAAGCCCTGAAGCAGCAGTGCCTGCAGGCTGGCACCCTGTTCAAGGATGAGGAGTTCCCAGCCTGTCCTTCTGCGCTGGGCTACCAGGACCTAGGACCATACTCCTTCAAAACCCAGGGGATAATCTGGAAGCGCCCCACGGTAAGAGTGCTTTATAACTGCCTGTTTTACCGGGTTCAGATCTAATCAAAGCCCTCTGTATTTTGTTTTTTTCTTCTATCTTACTTTATCTCCATGGTCAGCAGAAGCAAGGTTGAAAAGGGGGGTGGAAAAAAAGAAATCAACATCTTCTAAGTGCTTTATAAAACAAGGAATCCTATAACTGCTTCATGGGAACCTGCTTCCTCTCTGCCCATCCCAGCTACAAGGCCAGGGTACAATCCAGAGATGGGTGCAAATGGCCCACATGTATCCAGATAGAGTAAATGACACCCCAGGAAATATCAGCCATCAGTTGTAATGGTACCCACATCATGGTCCTGCCACTGTACACCTCAGAAAATCAGGCTAATAAATAAAATCCTCTGCCTTGCTTCAAGCCACATGTAACAGTTAAAGAGCAACTGACTGGAACTGTCGTTACTGAAATACATATATCCTATAAACGGCCTTCGATTTTAAAAATGGTCATTTTCATCAGGAAATATTAGATGCTGAATATTTTTAAAACCACAAAATCAGGTCTTCAGAGTTTTTTCTGCACTTTCATTTTTCAGTCATTTTTTCTGTCCCTACTTTTCTCCTCCTTTGTCATTTTGCCCCTCCTTGCAACATCAAGAACAACTGAAAAAAGGGGAAGGAGAGGAAAAACTCCAAACAACTTACCTTCTTCTGATGGGGGAAAGGAGAAGGAGAGAAGAAAGGAAAATTTCCAGGCCTAGATTCTGCCCTCCCCCACCTGAAAAGTGAGAAGCAGAAACTTGCAGGTTTAATAACACCAAGTTTTTACACTGGCAACCCCATTTGTCCATCAGCACTTCGCTCTGACACCTGAATGTTTCAGCAGCAAGTACTGTGGATGTATCTCTTGGCTTTGCCTACTTGGGGAGATCAGCAGCCTTAGAAAACTCATTAAATTATACTGTGGTTCCTCATGCAAGAACAACATTGTGCCCGGTGCAGCAGAGGCACAGTCACAAGTATAGCATGGTCAGGAATCACCAAGGGCTGAAATCTGGCAGGGTTAAATGTCTCAGCCCTGCTTGCAAGAGACCTGCCCAGAGACACCAGCAGTTTACGGACACTTAAACCCGCAAGTACCTGGACCCACTGGTGTATCGCTATGCATGGGGCAGAGTCCAACCCTGCTGCAAGGCGGCACAAGCCCATGTGCTGGGGACAAACGCTCTGCTTTGCTCTCCTGTTGAGGAACCTGGATCTGACCTACTTCTGTGGGTTGTGGAGGACTCCTGTTGGAGATCACAGCCCTGCTCATTGCTTAGACTTTTTCAAATAGCCAACAAATTTCCATCTCCAAACTGCCCACAATCGCAGGCTGATGGGATCACTGTTCACTTACCTGCCTATACCTGAAACAGGCAGCAGGACCCAGTGGGTAATCTGGAAGAGACCTACTGGAGAAATGTGCCTTGCAAAAACAAATATCCACTGCTAAGTTCATTTCCCCCTGGTTTGTGTCTGCTGCTTTGCAGACAGTGAATGTTAGACACTCTGTCACAAAAGACTTATCTTCCGATTTCAGCAGTGGGTTTATAGAAAGAGAGAAGGTAGAAATGCAGCTGTGAGAAAGGTTTATGTGGCACTTGGCAATGGCTCAGAAAGGACAGGTGTCTAGGTGAGTAATAAGTCAGATGCAGCTGACTGTCACCAGGTGCACCGAGTTGGAGGGAGGGGAGAAAAAACAACACAAACCCTTTTCTGTGTGGTAGGTAACTTGCTGCTGACTCCCATCCACTGAGACAAACCAGAAGCAAAAAGGACATAGCTGAGATCACACCTATTGCGAGAGGAAATTTGCAAACTAGCTGTTCATCACACACAAGAAGTCCTGGGTTGTCCCTGTCTCTGCAGCTCAGTGGCACAAGGATGCTCAGAGCGGACAACTGCCACCCTCTGGGAGAGCGGGCAACTGACTAAGTCTTCCTCAACACTGGTCACCAACTTAGGCTTCCTATAAACTGCCCCTTGCTGCCATCCAGAAGCTCATGGAAAATGCTTGGGAGAGAGGGGAGGCTTTATTAACTTCCTAATATAGGGCATGAATTGGGACAGGAGGGACGGTCGTTGCCATAACTTACTCTGTTGGCCTCAAAGGGCCAGGAAGAAAGAGGGGGCGGTGGTGGTGGTGTCACTAATAAAAGCGTTTGCATGGTTGGGCTCCCAGGAAGCAGGGTCAGGGTGAGGGAACATCCTCTATGCTGGTGGCAGTGGAAGCTCCACACAGCTCCAGTGTGAGACCCAGCAGCGACAGTCACAAGCTCATTTGCACTGCTTGAGCCAAAATCACAGCAAGATAAAATAAGATGTAAATTCCGAGGTTCAATTTTCACCTCTGTCCCCACAGTAGCAAAAATTCTCACAAATATCACTGACAATCTCAAATAGCAAAGAGCTTCAGGATTTGCCTCCAAAAAATATATGCAGTTTTCAACTTAAAAAGGCAATGTTATTCTGATTCCACATTAATCAGATAAAGGACAAAGGATATATATATTTTTTAAGAAATGTTGGAAGTGTTTAATTTTTTTTTTAAACCTTTACATTGAAATAATGAACAAGAAATGGGGACTTTTCAGACCAGAAAGGGTGATGCATGCTTTGAAAATGTGTCTTTTCAGGAGTTATGCGCCAACCCTCAGTTTATAATTGGAGGAGCTACTCGAACAGATGTCTGCCAAGGAGAGCTGGGTACGTACAGTTTTGGAAGAAAAAAAAAAAGAAGCTTTATTTAAAAATTCCTCATACACAGACCATCTTATTGGCTATCTCCCAGACACAGCATGGAGAGAGGCAGACACCCAAGAAGGGGACTCATGCCCCAACATTGCTGCCTAGGACAGGGTGTATATAGGCTTGTAAGAGGATTATCAAACCTGGAAGACACCAAACGGTCTCTTGGAGGTAGGAAGCTAATTATCCCTTGGTGGAGCAGAAGACTGGCTTACTTTTCGCCTCTTGAGACAGAGCTGGACACCAACCTAATCATGAGAGCACTTGCCTTGAAGCAAGAGAGCAGGCTTTATTGCCCATCCCAGCAAGAGTGGCTCCAAAGACTCAGCAGACAAGGGACGCCAGGGAAGTCTCACCCAGTAGCCTAGTCATTAGGGATTTTTATCTGGGAGGCAGAGCAAGTTCTAGCCACAGTTTCACACGAAACAAGTACATATCAACCAAGGAGTGGAGCAGGAACTGGTTTAGTACACGGGCTGGGGCTATGATGTGCCATTTCACGCCAAGCAGGATGGCCCATCTGCTTGCAGGCATGAGTTAGAAATGAGGACCACATCATAAAACACAGATGAACGGACCACGTAAACTTTGTAATACCATCCACAACAAGCAAATGGTTCATTCCAAGCCCTTTATGCTGAATTCTTCTTCTGCTTGTACGGCATTTGGTGTAGAGCTGCGAGCAGAGGCAGGCGTGAGCAGGCACCCGGCACGCTGTGCAAACACAGCCAAAAAAGGCAGCATTGCTCAGTTCCCCAAATTAGGGACTGACACTGATGAGATGCCACTCAGACAGCACTCGTCCTCTCCTGGAGATACATCATAGCAAAACTTTCTTACCCGTTTTTCTCCAATGCTTGCCATTGTCTAAACAGAGCTCCTATGCAAAAGTGAGCAGAAGGGAGCTGTAAGGGGGCTTTATTCCCACTTTGAATAGCTGCAGCAGCAGCTTTCTTCCCTGCCTGCCTTGCTGATAAGATCCAGCTCCAGAAGACAGCAGCAGCAACCTCTCCTGACTACCTATAGAGGCATGAAGGCTGGAACTCTTGTAATGAGAATTTGATAGATTAGACACAGAGAAATCAGCCTTTCTCCCCTCTGCACTGCTTACTGCAGTACTCCTGACCTTACTGGTCTTCTAGCCCATCCATTGTGCAAATGAGATTCAAACAATTTCTGCAAGTCATTGACAATAAATAATACCAATGCTGGTCCTGTAAACACAACACTATTAAAGCAATTGCTAAAAAATTCCCTGGTGTGTGGGCCTGTGCTCCAAATGCTAAAAATAAGATGCCCAATCATATACTTGCTCCAGGATATTTATTCAGTGGATGCTGGAACAGAATATGGGGAAATCACTTACTGTATTTCAGGAAAATGGTTCAGATAAGTAATAAAAGCGACATTTCTTGTCACCTCCAATTTGGGAAGTTTCTATAATAGCATAAAAAAAAATAAAGATCATATGCCTGAAGTAAAACCTTATTTTCCTTGACAGTTTACAAGCTAAAGGACTGAAGAATATTACCTGCTTTTAAACTAGAAGAGGTCAATGCATTATTTGTGTTAAGCCTAGAAAATGAATGCAAATACCCTGAGCCCCTTTTTATTTCTGCCACCTCCTGAATGTCTCTGTGGAGTCCCAGTCCTTTTCACCAAATGGGCTTTCATTAGAGAGCAGTGCCAAAATCCATCAAACAACAGAACTGGGCCCAAAAGCCTCCTGTGAATCTGGGGATGGTGCCTGCCTCCAGGCTTTCCCAAGCCAGCCTTTGGCAGGCAGTACCCCAAGTACTGGTCCTGAAAGCGATCCCTAAACCTGGAAGAAAAGTCCCAATGTCTGATTGTTTTTCTTAGGAGCTTCCTTTTCTCCCTCTAAGAAAAAAAATGATCAAAGATAATCCAATTTGTTTCTGCAAGGCTGCTTACAATCACTTCTACACACACTGACCTTTCACAAAAATACAGGCATGGGACTTCCCTTGTAGCACTCAGGTATTTGCTTTACATCTCTGAGGCATACTATGCTTTTTTGGTATTTGATCCAATACCTTGAATATCAAAGCCCTTATTACTAAAGCCCTCATGTAAAACACTTCTATTGAAACAGACCCTGATTACATATTTACATAAGCCATGTATGTGACCCGTTAACAAGTCCTTTAGGGAAATAGAGCCTATTTTTAATAATCTTCTCTGACATGTTTCTTTTCTTTTAAAAAGAACACTGCAGGTCTGTGTTTATATGAACAAAAGGAACACGAAAACCCAGAGTTAGTCTCACTCCATTAAACTTATTTCTTTGACAACAGCATAAGCTAGATGAATATCAGCTTGGGAAGTTTGATGGGAACTTGAAAGACTTGAAATATTTTAAATGTTCTTTGAACCATATCTTTTTTGATAGCCTAGTAACAACTTGAAATGCAATCACATAGTCTTAGTTATTAAAGGTGACTTCTGAAGTTTCCTTGCAGCTATCTGAATAAGTTAACCCCAGAACTGTTTGCAGAAGGTTTTAAGAAGCAAGTGGCATAAATTTAAATTTAAAGAATATAAAACATACTCAAACCCTCTCAGTTTAATATTAGCTTTCCAGATCCACACCATTTATATTCATGGGGTGCCTTTTGTTGTGAAGGCTCAGAGGGTACTCCAGGCACTGTGCATCCCTTGGCCTGGGCTGTCAGCTGGAGAAGTCCCCTGAAGCCAATGCAGGTGCACCAGTTCACACCAGCTGAGAAGCCCACCCACCCCACACTGGCTTTTTGTGCATTTTGTCTTACGGGCAGATTTGAGAAGGTTACGGGTAGGTTGGAGAACAAACCGAAGCCTGACAGCAGCCTGACAGCGTTGAGATAGATCTGATACCTGTCGAGGGAGCCTTTGGAGCTCGTGTAGGCAGAAGAGTGCTTAATAGTACTGGGTTTATTACCTTATTTTGATATAGACTTTAATATATGTCCCTTCTGATGTTCAGTCCTGTGGGCCCAGGGATTTTTGAGATCCTTGTTCTAGGAGATAGATCCCCTACATCTCAAAAAATACTGAAAACTCTGAGACCCCAAAGAGAAGAAAGCCCATTCCTTTGCTGGATGCTCTTTTGCCTTTCTGTACACAGCTGCAGGGCTTAATTAATTTCCATAAAAATTTTTAAGAAGCCTTCTTTAGAAATCTCAAAGCAGGAACAGCCTGCACTGCCAGAAATTATAAAGCTAGCGGGTCAATGCTTCCTTGATGTCTGGTAGGATGCCCCAGGTACTGGGAGCTCTGAAGAAGGGCTTCCAGCAGAGTCTAAAGCCGAGAGTCAAATCTGCTTGGCAAACCGGGAAGCAAAAGCCACAGCATTATATCTGGATCTCTTCTGAACACCAGGCATTACTGGAATAGCAACAAGCCAGAGTACATTCAGGACAGAAATGCCTCTGTACTGTCCAGTTAGATCTTGGAACCAGACACTTGGACTTTTGGCTTAAACTCACCATCAGTGAATAGTTGAGATGCTCTGTGTCTAGCCACTTTGATGGTAGCTAAACAGAAACTGAGCATTGCTCTGTGGCAACTGAAACTAATCAAATTTCTCATTTATTTTATGGCCTCTGTGAGTGCAGCACGCTTGGGTAAACATCATCAATATAGAGGAGTCGCTCAGCTCTCAGGTCACCAAGGATTCGGTATTCTCTGCAGCAATTTGATTATCTCTGAAAACCGGCAGGCACCTGTGTAGCACTGAGAACATGAGCCATCTCAGTACATCTGTGAGCAGCGAGTAATTGTATTTCAAGTACACTAACAGGCAAAGTAGTTCTTCCAGATCATGTGTGTGTGTACATACATATCTATGTATGTACACACACAGAGCTAGGCACAACTAGGCTTCATGTTTACGCTTTCCACCACAAACTCAAGGTCAGAATTGTTTATTTCAAATTAAAAAAAAAAAAAGAAAAAAAAAATGGACTTCACCAACATTACAAATAACTTCAGATCCAGGAATCAAGCTGGCTTCTTTTTAGCACATTCAGCAGCAGCAGTAAACACTGTAATTGGCACTTGTCTGAAACTTTTGTTCATGAAATATGACACTGAACAGAAAGCAGTGTATGTGCCCGTAGGTAATTTAGCCTTGCAGGACTAATGCTGAGAAGACTTTTTTTTTTTTGTCTTTTAATTTCTTTTTATAAGCTAAAAGGCTGCAACTTCAAACACATACGGTGAGCAAAAATGCTTTTTGATATTGTCATTTTTCTGACTATAACTGTATTGGAAATGCATTCTAATTAAATATTTAATTCATCGGCCAGTTGGCCTCATTTCCTCTCCCTCCAAAAATTCACTTTTTAGGAAGGGAGTCAAATAGTTTCCTCACAGTTTGAAAGATGACTCATAACCTGCAGCTGAACCAGGACAAGTTTGAGTGGTCCTACATAAGCTGCCTTTCTAGGGAGCTTGTGCTGCTGCACTATACTGTAGGCACAACAACAAACAAAACAGAAATTTGCTGCCAGCAAAATGATGTTGAACTTTGAAAAAAGGAACATGTACTGTCAGTTTGTACTTTTTTAGAATTAGTCATATATCACCCAATAGGACTGAGAAACCTTATTAATAGGCTAGGATCCCATTGTGGTGTACTAGAAGGTAAGAGGCAACCTGTGCAGTGTAGGCTCCATCCTGGAAGCTCCTTGGTATAGGCAGATTCCTGCAACCTCTTTAATTTATCTTAAAGCCACTATTACAAGAATCTGAACATAGCACTTCACTTGTATATAAAAGATGGCCCCAAACCATCTGCATCTAGGCACCCCATGCAAACCTTCCTTTTTATCAAGGACAGCATCCAATTCCCACCTGGTTCCTTTTGGAGGGCACGGTTAATATTTGTTCAACCACAAGCTTAGTCAAAGAAATTAGGCCCCCAAGTAAGGTTTAGAGACAGGACTCTGCATTGCTCAAGGCAGGCATGGCTATTTTTAAGGCCAAGTTCACCACTGCAGTTCTTCCAGTAAAATTCTTTCCACTGATGCTTTGAGCAGACTTGCTGCTAATGCTTTCCCGGGAGGTTAGATTGCATGGTGCATTTGCAGGAGGTTGAAGCGCCAATGCAACTCACTCTCCCAGATGCTAAGAAGTTAATTCATACCGTAAGATAGCTGTAAAGGATTTCATGCTGCATTTGGCGTCTTAGGGGATAAGATTCTGAAATTGTTTAGTTCTGAGTCGGGGAAATAAATAACATTTAAGGACACCCCTCTCATTTCACTGATTCTTCTGCCTAATTGTGCATCAAACATACACCATCCTCAGCAAAGTCTAAAGTAATTTCCCCTTCACTGGCTGTAACAACCTAGCCTGGACCTGGAAGCGGAAACCCTTCAAGATGTTGCACATTGGGAGACCACTGACTTGTCACTGCTACAGACCTCCTCTGGTCTCACCTAGGGTGGTGGGACACAACACGGACAACCAGGACTCCCACCCTGCCACCTTTTCAGAAATAGTCTTCTGTGCTTCACAGCATGCCAGGAACAGCCAAGGGCAGCAAGAAAATCTGGGGTAGTTGAAAAAAAAATGAGGCCTTCAGTTCCACCTTTGTAAGGCTTTTCATCTTCTTCCTCTGAAGAGGCATTCCCTAGACTTATCACCGTTATTTCTACCTCTCCAAGCAAAAGCAGAAGTTATAACAGCATAAGGCATACACCTGTACCAAGGAAAGCCTCAAAAAAATAGATACAATGCAGGTCTGATTGTTTTCAGTCTCATTTTTTCCTGCATCTATATTTTCTTGGAAGAGGAAGTTCTTAAAGCCCTTTTTTCCCCTGCCTTGTGCTCTCCCAGTTTTGTTTATTTTACATGTAGGTTCATAAAGCTGGGAGGAACCTTCCAGGCCAGTGAGTTGAGCCCTCTTCCACAGAATGTAAAATAATTTTTAAAAGAGCTAGGCTGAAAATGAGCTTGAGAAGATTTTTGCTCATAGTTGTTCTAGAGGCTAACGCTTTTGAACTCTCTCTTCTATATGCACAGCAGCAACTTTTTCCTATTTCCAGTTTAAACATCTCACAACCATTTTATTTTAATTTATTGTCTCTTCTGCAAGGAAAATCTTATCTTTCAAGCAAGAGCTCTTTCCAGCTCTTCTACAAAGTAGCATTTAACCTGCCTCACACTTCTTCAAACTTCACTTGCACAGGAAGAGCAGGACAACTTTTTTTTTAACCTCTTCTCATAAGAGATGCAAATGGATGGGGAGAAGCAAGTAATCCAGCCATTTTCTACCCCCTTCCAACCTGAATGCTCTTTCCTGAATGTGGCAGGATGACAAAGATCAATCCTCAAGGAAGGCTGAAGTAGCACCTCACATACTAATACTAAGTTTTCCCTCCTCATTACAAATGCCTGGGCTGGCACACTGAGTAGATCACAGTTTTGCACCCAGCTGATCTGATGAACAACCACCTCAGGTGGTTACAGGTCATCACACCAGGGGCACTTTATAGGCATTTCTCAAGTCACTGCTTGCCTAACTGGGAACAGCTGTTTCTTGCTCAGCTCGTAGGAGGCATCTGGGTACTTCCCAATGTGGTGCAGGGAACACACAGCACCAGGCAAGTCCCTGTATCTTACCTTTACAATTATATTAATCATGGCACTAAATCATAAAGCCCAAGTCACTATGAAGACTTAACTGCTGCTCTAAGATAGTAAATCATGCTACAGATTAAACTCTTTCCTTGGTTTCTCTGCTATCTTATTTCCACTGAAGGAAGAGCTGTTATGCCAGTTCCTTCTGCAGAATATGCACCTGGGCAAAGAAACTATGTCTTGGTACAGGTAATCCACAGGGAATGAGGAAAACGTTAGTACATTCAGAGCAGCTTTGTTTTCCTAGACTTTCTGCACACTTCAGAAATAACCCAGAACTACAAAAGTTCCTCCTACTGTTTTCAGTATGCAAATACTGTAAGAAACCCATGAGTTTTCCAGGTGCATCACCTTTAGTGTGATAGAGGCTTCCACTTACTCAACCTCCAATCCACAACAAGCAGGTAACCCAGCAAACAGCTTAAGCTGCAAGGTACCCAGCCTCCAGCAAGAGCTGGGTATATCCGTCCTTTCAAGGATAAGGAGTGGGCCAGAGAAAGGACTGACCTCCTTGCAGAGTTCCCAGGAGACTTCAGTTGCCATTAGACTCATGGACCAATCTGTAGCAATGGCTCTAAGTGCTAGTTCAAATTCAGACCTTCAAAGAAAAGGGCTAAGAAGAAATGGCCACCCGAATGTTCCTGCTATCCATCAAATCTTCTCCAAAAGATAGGAATGGAGGTCCCACCACCCTTCTATCAGCCCAGAGCTTTTGCCCTCTTCTGGACACTTTCTAAACCCTTGCCTCCCCCAGGTGTCATGGCTTGGGTCTAGTCAAAGTACCGCAGGTCGTTAACTCTGTACTGCCCAGCCAGGCTTTGCAACTCGCGTACCTCAAAATGCCTTCTCGCTCTGGCTGTGTTCTTGGTCTCCTGAGAGCATTAACAAGCTTAGATAAAGCAACCTGCTTTTACAACTTCATTAAAAATCAAAATAGCAAAGTCCAAACTAGACCACTGAAATTACCACCATGATCAGCCTCAGAGGCCCCAAGATACCTATGAGGTCTGCATGAGTGGAAAATGAGCAAAAGAGATAAATAATAAACCAAAAATAGATTGCTGAACCAATACTGATTCTGGCAGGACCTTGCAAAGCACTTAGTGCTGGCATCTTAGTCTAGATGGGATTGTGACATAATGGTGTAAAGATCAGCTCAGCAAACCCCTATTTATTAATTAATTTTTCTGCCTTGTAACGTATGTCTTTTTAGGTGACTGCTGGCTCCTAGCTGCAATTGCATCTCTCACTTTGAATCCAGATGTTCTGTACCGTGTTGTTCCCAAGGCTCAGAGTTTCCAGAAGGACTATGCTGGGATCTTTCATTTCCAGGTATCTATATGATCAGAGTATTGAGAATAAAAGAGGAAAATGCTAGTATTTAGCTAAAAGCAGATTTTTTTTGTGTTTGGCACAGGCTAAATATTCAAGAATTACAGTCTGTAAGTGAAATTGGTGGGGGAGGAGGGGGGAAGAAAAGAAGAACAGAGTTAAATAACATGAAGTGACACCTGCTCACCAGCTAGGTTCTGCTGTCTTATAGCTGATAGGGCTCTGGTGAGTTATACAGGTTTTGTAAACTGAGCCAAACCATCATGCCACGTGAGTCAAGCCAAGCTCTGTCACTGCACACTGTCAAGAGTGAATTCAGGCTGATGTGGTTTCTCTCCCTTCCCTTCCCTTCCCTTCCCTTCCCTCCCCTCCCCTCCCCTCACCTATGCCTGGATTTCCTTGCTTGCAGACCCAGTGTGCTGGAACTGAGCCAGCCTGCTTTGACTAGAGGTTAGGCTCAGGTGTGAGCAGTATGGATTCACTCTGCAAATCTGCAAAGCTGAAGGAGGTGTTTTGGTGAGGACAGATGTTATAGAGCACATACCTATCCCTTCCACTGGCTCATCTCAGCAGTGGGGTTATTGTGTGAATTATCTTCTTTCCTTTCAGGACAGCATCAAATTGTAGAGTACACATTTCTAGCATTCAGGCAAAAAATTAGCATTAGCAATATTTCACACATTTCCCAGTATTTTTGGAGGGTATTAGCACTACTGAGTGCTTCCCCTTTGGGTGACCGCTCCTTGCAGGATTTTTACTGGGCCATTGGTTTTTTTTTTCCTTGCAGTGGATTGGGCCTTAAAAGAGTAGACAAGAAATAGACTTTAGAGTATCCTGTCTACACACTAGCTTTCTGGACTCTCCACCATGTAAGCTCTGCATGGAGCACAGACAGTGTTCCAAATGTTATGTGCAAAAAGTAGCTGTTAATATTATCTATCAACAAAATTTAACATGGTGTTAAGAAGCATGCTCAGCACTTCACAGGGCTGGGAAAAGTTTGCCTCTATTACAAGGGAGAGGAGCCCAAGATGGGAATGAAACCTTAAAGTGACTTATCCAGGGGGAACTGATGACAGGTGAAGTGGTAGGAAGATGGTAGTGTGGCGTTATTATGTGCACACCAGTCCTCATCATGTTTTCCTTTCTTCTTTTCATCAGTTCTGGCAGTACGGGGAGTGGGTGGACGTCGTGGTGGACGACAGGCTGCCCACCAAGAACGGGAAACTGCTCTTCGTGCACTCAGAGGAAGGCAATGAGTTCTGGAGTGCGCTGCTGGAGAAAGCCTATGCCAAGTATGGCTGCTAAGCAGGAGGCAGTGCTCCTGGGTTTGCAAAAGTTGACTGCCCAGGTGGTTGTGGTGTTAGACACAATGCACTTCACTCAAATGCAGCCCCCATTCCACCCATTATTTAGAGTTTCCTCTAGGTCCATGAAGGGTATTGCCAACCATCTGTTTCAAGGGGCTTTACTTCTGGTGTCCCAGGTCACACTGGTGATCACACAGACTGAGGGATACTAAATTATGAACACTTCTTTCTGCAGTGCCAATGCTTACAAGTGGACATGGCCCCTTATATATCTTTTGTCATCTCACCCACAGGCTGAACGGCTCTTATGAAGCTCTTACAGGAGGGTCCACTGTGGAGGGCTTTGAGGATTTTACTGGAGGCATCTCCGAGTCCTATGAGCTGCGGAGGGCTCCTTCAAACCTCTATCAAATCATTCAGAAGGCTCTGAGAGCTGGGTCGTTGCTCGGCTGTTCCATCGATGTAAGAGACTGCGACCGCTTTACTCTCCTTACTCTTCTTCTCAGGGCTCTGGTTCATATTGTAACAAAAGCTCAGACCAGTGTTAGGTGGGAAGGTCTGAATTAAAAACATACTATAATTAATGGGAGACTTTTGTTAATTCAGTTATTAAAAACTTTGGATGAACTTCTAAATAACCAACTCTTGTCATGCTTCCTTTTTTACAAGACAGCCTGTGATAATACTTTGATCCATGAATTGGTTATCCTGAAGTCTGTTTTCATTCTCTGAGTGTCTTTTCTCATTCAAGTTCTGTGTAATTTCGGCTCTAGACATGCAACTGCCAGAGACAAGCTCTTTGAGATACTTTGTTGTAGACTATAGTCTGATTCTGGCTTTGGTTTTCAATCCTAAAGATTACTGACACCTGTAATACAAATTCTTTCAAGTTACAGATGATGTTTGTACATGTTTTGGAAATTCCACACCTTTCACACCCCATTTCATTATCTTGTTTGAAATCCTGGTTCATGGCATATAGGGTTACCAGAGCTGAAAATTTGATATGCTGGATCTCAGGCTAGAGCCAAATTCACATGAACATGTCTTTGCAGGTGACTGGATCTGTTACCTGAGCTGGGAACTGGATTTAGATTCAGATTTCATTGCACATTCTTGAACCTCTGCTGTGCTAGGACTGCATGTTTAGGGGAATGAAACTGTGGAAGTGAACTTTTGCTGTGGATCTTACCTCTGTTTAATACACTTTATATCAGGGATATTGATATTCATTGTGCATGCCACTTTGGATATCTTCCCCCATATTAATTTGCTCATGAAAAATGTGTTTGTACACAATATATAGTCCTAAATGTGTATGCTTTTATTGACCCAGATAACTAATGCAGCTGAAATAGAAGCAATCACAAGTCTGAAGCTGGTAAAGGGACATGCTTATTCTATCACTGGAGCAGAAGAGGTAAGCCAGCCTCTCCAGGGCCATCATACAAAATGGCTTGAGGTTGCAATACTGCAGTGCCTTCAACTTTCTGACATCTTTCTGTGACTGACCAAATAAAAATATTGCTACCTTATGCACCTTCTTGCAGAAAAATAAAGTATCTATAGTACTTAGGCTGAAAGCCCTGTACGGGTAGTTTATAGAGAGAGCATACTGTGCAGTCTGCAACTTGTGTTGTACCAACAGACTGGAATACAAAATGCAAAGGTGGGCCAAGCTGTTGCTGAAATGGAGGGTACAGAAAGGAGAAACAGGAGAGGAGGCAGCCATTTCCCCATGAGTTCCTGCATGAGGTGGGAGCGTGTACTTTGCCAATCAGCACTAATGGGAAAGGAGTAAAAGCCTCTTTCATGAACTCCTCCATTAGCCTCACCTTCACAGTGAGCCCTAGATACTCCTGCTCCTCTGAAACTGGAATCATTACAGAGGTGTCCATGCCAAATAACCTCTTTCCAACCTTGCTGTGTTGTGTGACGTCTCCTGCTTTTGAGGATGTAGATATTCTGCTGTTTTGTAGATGATGTTTTTCCTTGCAGGTTGCTGTCATTATATGAAATGGTGAGTGCTGCACCTAATGGATCACTTGGTGGCACAGGATAATGTAAAATAAGGGTGGAAGGTATCTAGGTGTCTTTTAACTATTGCAAATTATAATAGACTGCATCACTCAAGTACAAATCGTGTTTTATCCTGTCTGAAAAGCAATTGCCCTGTGATGATTGGAATAATGGAAGTGCTCAGGCTCTGTTTGTTGTGGATCTTTTAGGTATATTACCGAGGACGGCCAGAGAAACTAATAAGGCTTAGAAATCCCTGGGGTGAAGTGGAATGGACTGGAGCTTGGAGTGATAAGTAGGTTTTTATATGCCTCTGCTTCTCTCTCTTCAGTGTATTTTGGTATCTTATAAATTAAATTGGGACTATGCAGTTAATCCAATCACGAAGAGCATTTAGGAGAGATACTAAATCAGCTGGAATAAAACACTATTAATTTATTAGCAAGGTTAGATATTGATCCACTCTGCCCAGTGGACATTCTTTCCTACCTCAGGCAGAGCTTTCTAATAAGAGAGAACAGCCCATGTTTTAATTGTGAGCAGCCCAGTGCAAGCCATATACATGTTATTTTACAAGACAACTTTTCTCAGCTTGATCCTACTGATGGAGCCAGGACCTTTGTAGGGTATGCAGACCAATCCCATTCCTGAGAAATACAGCAGGACTAAACCGTTGTGCCTCTGCTTCAACTCTAAGGTTGCTGTGCTCTAAATCAGACCACTATTTTTTTTTCACTGGAGATTGTTGAAAAAAAGGGGATGTTGACTAAGCTAAGGACCCAGAAGTTTGAAAATTCTTCAGAAACTGCCTGGTCTTCAACTACCTTGGAATCACATGAGAATGGCAGTGACAACTCCTCTTTTATTTTTATATTTAGAATGGCATAAATTTTCCTTTCATTTGGGCCATGATGTTTTTTCACACAATAGCCTGAGATTTCAGTTTCCTGTCCTGACTGCAATACCGGTGCTGATGTTGTAGAACACTTAAGGATAGAAAATAGAGATAAACATTAGAATTATTCTTACCTTTATCAGAGCTGCTTTGCTCAGCCCTAAGGTAAGGTGCTTCAGGCATGCACACATGCCATATCCTGATTTTCTTGCGCCTGTTTTACCATGGGACAACCCTGCTGAGGCAGGTGCAGAACTGCACAATTGCATGGGAGCAGGTCAGAACACAATCCAGCTTTCTGCACAGTAACATCAGAATAGGAAAGGAGAGATACTTTTTTCTGAAGTACCTTTTCTAATCCCACCTTTTTGCTTTCTTGTTCTTTGATGACCCCCAACAACCCCATTTCCCTAGGGAGACTATCAGGCATCCCAACAGATCTTATGATGGAGAAGCTCTGCCCAACTTTCAGGCTGTATGTTACCTAATCCAGCCAGTCTGTGATATTTGTACATTCTGGCACCTGGCAGTGATGATTCAGTTTAAGCCTTATTTGTTGCAAATCCAGTTGCAGTCTGATTCCAGCCTTGTATAGTCAGGTTGCAGTGCGTACTGCCATTGGGAGGGGCAGAAGGTCTAGCTGTTGAAGAAATACATACTGCTTTATCAGCTGTAACCAAAGACAGAGCCTAACTCTCTGATCTTGCAGAATAAAATACAACTGAACAGCTTGCTTTTGTGCTTTGTCCGCAGTGCTCCTGAATGGAATTACGTTGATCCGAAAATAAAACAGGAGCTGGATAAGCAAGTAGATGATGGAGAGTTTTGGTGAGAATCATTCAGTTAGGTTAATCTTTTGGACATTTTATGTGCACGTATGCTTTTTAAACAGTCTTTTCGGTTGGAGAGAAAGTGCCAGCACCAAGGGGGTTAATAATGACATGTGTGTGTTGTTAGCCTCTTGTTTATCTCCCTTTCCATTCAAATATTACCTTTTATTAGAGCTTGCATAACTCAGTGCTTATCCAAACTATACAGACCAGATGGTAATAAAATTAATGAGGTGGCAAGAATGAACCTCAGCTGCTCTATATTTTGAGGTTTGTTTTTTTGCCTGAATGCTACACACTAATGAAAAAGTTTAGATTACCAGCTTGGGAAGAGTCTGTTTACCCAGACCTAATGGAAAGCCCATCCCAGTTAGCTGATTATATGGATCAGTACTGAATCCATGTCACTCTGTCCTAGACTGGAAAGATAAATGCCCACCGTCTTTCAGCGCAATTAGCTATATGGGCCATAAGGCACTGAGAAATGAGAACAGACCTCTGCTTGCGGCATGAAATGATCAAGGTCTGTCACGCATGCAGACCTACTAGGAATGGTAAAACCAAACATTAACAATAGAATTAAAGCAAAACACAAACTGAGACTGTTTTTCTACAGAGTGACTCTTTCATAAGGGCCAAATCTTACTCCTGTTAGATAGCATCTCCTTGCACATTTTGTTCCACCAATTTTAGTGAATTTACTTAAGGAGTATGATCCATGAGGTATTGCCCATGGCTGCGGATGACAGAAAATGCTATGACTGAGCCCATAACGTGTAACAGCCGTCGAGAAGAACTGCCTCCAGGAGATACAGCTCTTTCAGGGAGTGGGAAATTCTGTTTCCCAAAAGCCAGTTCCGAACTTCAGAGTTCAATTAAATGGGGCTTTGGGCAGCTCTGTAGTACCGATGTTTGCTGCCCCATTGGGAGATACATCTATTTGCACTTGCCTCCACTGTTGCAGGCTGATGGACTAACCCTGGTCTTTTTGTGCATCAGGATGGCATTTTCGGACTTTCAAAGGCAGTTCACCCGCCTTGAGATCTGCAACTTGACTCCCGACACACTGACAAGCAATGAGGTCAATAAATGGGACCTGACCCTGTTTAATGGACAGTGGAGACGGGGTTCGACTGCTGGGGGCTGCCTGAACTACCAAGGTGGAGACCCAGCCAAGTGGGCACTTGGTGAAATACCAACACAACAATCAAAATAAATGTTTGTGAACCAGAGGGGGCTTTGGTGGGAAGGGCTTGGAGGTGCAGCTCTTTCTGCAGGGTTTAGATAGTAAGCAAAAGCTTGGCAGCCTAAACCAAGATCTAATTCACACTTATTTCCACGTCAGGGATTACCAACCCACTAAGCAGTTAATTCATGGCTGTATTCATTTTTTTTCTCTGTCTGCTTTTCCTGCTTTACAGGGCTTTTGCTACTGACTGGAGTAATCCTCTGAGGGGTCAAATAGGCCAGGAAAGTGTCACAGTTCAGTGGCAGTGTTGTTTCCCATTCATTTTCAGGTTAGACCTCTGGAGAGGCTGTCTAGCATTCGGTCCTCTTGCAACAATAACAGCCTTGGCCAAGGATGTTTCCTGGAGATAGATGACTGGCGGGAATTAACAAAATCATCTCCTCCCTGTTGGTCATTACTCCCTAGGAAATACCTTGGTGCTTTGATTTGCCATGGCTCCAACTGATGTTCAACATAGCTGTGAAAACATAAAAACATATTATGTAATGGAAAGGACTGGAAAAACTCTAGGCAAAAGTCCTTCCAAAGAGATATTTCTGTACTTCTAGTGACAGCCATCTTGGCTACAATGACAGCAAAGTCTCCTCCTTTTTTTCTCACCTTGGGAATTCTTAGCAACATACTGGACCAATCCCCAGTTTAAGATCCGGTTGGATGAACCAGATGATGACCATGAAGGGAGTTTGAATGAGCCATGCTGTACTATACTGGTGGGCTTGATGCAGAAGAACCGCAGGAGACAGAAGAAAATGGGAGAAGCTCTGCTTAGTATTGGTTATTCGCTCTATCAGGTAAAGTTTTTTCCTGATTAAAGGCTTTGTTTCCCTATTCTGTTAAGCTGGAAAAAATTAGCCATGTGCTACATCTTGACATTCAGCGCTACACTTCAATAAGAACTGGATTTTGCAAGATGATTCAAATCCTTTTCTCATTTCTTCCTGACCCACATAATATAGGAAGATTCAGATAAATTTAGGCTCAGTTTTTGTCCCACTTTAACAGGAGAGCAGTGTAAAACTAGAGGCAATAATTTAGGAAGTCTCGTTGAGAGCTTTCTCTTACAAAATCTGAATGGGGGCAGGCTCAGGGTGCCTGGCAATTCCAGTTAAGTGTTTCTGATTACAGCCTATCGTTAGTGCTCAGTAGTCACTTTCTTTTTTTTTTTTTTTATTATTTTTCCCTTGCATTTGAAAATTGATTTGATTCATTGTCTACCATGTTGTTGTTCTGGTTCAGTAATTTTTTTTCCTCCTGATTCTCCCAGTGTTGCTTCTGTCTCTAAAAATGTAATATAAGGAAAAAATCTACAGTGTCACTTCTAATTTCTGTGATGTGAGCGGAGAGAAGCAAATATAAAAATTTTCAACCAGTATTATCATTCCCAATATCATATCTGGAGAGAAGCAATTAAATGTTGTATAGATTCCACTGGATGAAGATCATTAACCAGCACAGGTGGGAGCAGATGGGAATGGCTGACTTTTGCCAATACATATTGTGCAGGAAGGTTCAAAACTAGCAAAGGTTTTCCCTAGTGCCTAAGCGTCTGCGTACACAAATGACTCTCACCGAGCATGTTTCTGAGTTGCCATCTGCGTGGTGCCAAGCACCCTGGCCTGTTGGCATCCTGAATTTGCACATTAAGGATGTTTGTCTGCTCATATCTCTGAGTACAACCCTGGAGAAGTTAGCAGAGCTTTTGTGCTTTACATCTGTTTCATCCCATCTGCCTCCTCTGTGATCTTTTCCATAGCAGGATAGACTTGGTAACTCTTAACAAGATGAATACTTTCTTTTGAAAGATGTGGCTGATAAATTACTTCAGGTAGACATCCAGCTATGATTCAAGTTACCTTGGTCACACACTGTTGTAGATTTACATCATTGCAGCTGATCTGTGGCTGGGGAGGTCCAGCTAGGACATCATGAATCATAGAATCATAGAATTGTTAAGGTTGGAAAAGACCTCTGAGATCATCTAGTCCAACCATCAACCCCTCCCCTCTCCCCAAAAAAACAAAACCAAAACCAAAAACAAAACCCAAACCCACAAAAACAAAAAACAAACAAACAAAAAAACCACACCACGATACCTGCTAGACNGCCCATCGATCCAGCCTGTCCAGATCCCTCTGCAGAGCTTTCCTGCCCTCAAGCAGATCGACACTCCTGCCCAGCTTGGTGTCATCTGCAAATTTACTGAGGGTACACTCAATCCCTTCATCCAGATCATTGATGGATGGTGACCTAAAGCAGATCTCTGTGCAGGAGAAGGTGAAAAGGTATATGCTTAAGTCTACCTGCCCTGCAGAGCTTTTGTAGGTCATGTAGCTCAAAGTGCCTACTGACTATAACTGTAAATGTGCCCATCACTGAGCTCCTGGCCTTCTAGTACACTGGTTATAAGAAACAAGACCTGGAGGTCTCAGGGGGCCATTTCAGGCCCCAGAATCATTGTATGGGCAATATATTCAAAAGCTGTTTTGGGACTTGGGAGGACACTCTCCTTGGCTCTTACTGGAATCTGTGCTCTCAAGACAACTAACTGCTTTTGGAAAAGCTACTTTATATTTGGAGGTACAAATTAGCACAGTGATTTAGTTAATCTAGGAAAAGCCAAATCTTGAAATCTGTTACTTGTTACAATTGCCTTACAACAATCTCATCTGATTGTTGTAGGGCTGTTTGCTAGTGACGGTAAGCCTTATATTTTCATCTGACTCCGGTAACAGTAGACTAGTAGATTTTAGTCTGCTGTGATGAATTCTCAGCTTGGTTTTGGTTAGCAAAGTGGGGCTAACTTGTTGACTTTCCTGACTAAACCTTTAAAAGCTTACCCAAATACTTCCAACTGATAGTACCATTCACAACATTGTATCAGGAGAAAAGCAATTAAATGTTGTATAGATTCCTCTGGATGAAGATCCTGTTTTTCCTTTGGAACAACTCTAGCACAAGCTAGAACTTCATGTATAAATGATACTACAATACGTAGTTGTAAATGAAAATGAAAAAAAAATATCTGAAGGAGGCTTTTTCTGATTTTTTTTTTTCTCGCTAATGATAGATGTGGGTATGTAGCAGCCCTTTAACATCAGCTCTTTCTCTTCCTTTCAGATTCCTCAGGAGGTATGTAGTCTCTGCTGAAGACTTCTAGCTTCTAGAAGGGTGCCCTCTATTACACTGGAGAATTTAACTACCAGGAAGACTTTTTCCTTTCTCATGACAGCTCTTCTGGATAGCTTTGCTCTTGGATCACTGGACCAATATTTCAGGTTCTGAATAACCATTTCCAGGGGACTGGGACACAAGATTTTATTACAGACATCTGGGTCCCAATCTTAACTTCATGTATACTAGTTTACATTTGGCTTCCACTAAGTTTGTATAACAAAGATTAGAATTTGTCTGTTTAGTACAGGTGAAGGCAGAATAGGGTCTCTGCACTCTAAAATTGAGAAAATGTAGCTAATGTTGTTTCGAAGAAATGCCAAACTCTGTAGATCCATTCCTTTTATAGTCCTGAGCTGGGGCTCCTGGTAATGAACAAACCCCGCTCAACCTTTCCTAATCCTCCCGGATGTCAATACTGAGTTAAAGAGAATTTTCATTCCTGAATAAAGAGACCCCAGGGATGTTTGGCAGTAGGAATAGCCTATACTCATTACTGAGGTCCAGCAGCCTGTGCACCCAATTTTTCCTTGGCTTTTCAGCCCTTTTTTTCTCTCTCAGTAAATTAATGTGTGGTCCTGTGGCAATTAACTGTGTTCTTTTAACAGCCTTGCAGATGCAAAGGGAAAAGGAACTTTATATATTGAAAAAGATATGGATCTGGCTTCTTAATCTTTGCAGTCCCACTTAGCTTAAGATTGAGTGGGGATAAAGTGTGGGGTTGTTAAATAAACACCAAATCCAATATTATCTTCTGAACAAAAGAGGAAAAAACACCATATTATTCTACAGTTTACAACAGAAAAACTGAATTATTATGAAATATTTGATAGCATCTTTGTATGATCTGATCTTAGACAGCCAGAAATCTTACCTGTATGCAATGTTCCCCATTCTGTGTCAACCACATACACTTTTTGTGGATCATTGAGTCATACTTTTTGAAAGACATCCCTGTGGAACAAAAGTCATGAAGAGGAGGTTTAAAGCAGAGATGTTATTCTTACATTACTGTTTCTTGTTACATTGGTGTTTTGTTTTGTGAGCTATGCAATGTTTCACTTGTTTCCTTTATTGGTATTAAGGAAAAGTTAAGTACTATTTTCCACATAATCCAAAGGAATACTTTTAGTATTACAAATAGAGGCTGGGTAAATCATCTAATGTGGCCCCAAAAGTCTCACCCTTGTGAGTACTACTGTGTTCTATTTACTATTATTTTCTCTCTGTTTAAATAAATCAGAGACTACAAGTCCTATGCAATTAGGAGATCTGTTCTGTTCTGCTCAAAAACATTCTGAAATGTAAATTTGTTCATGAGCAGCCTGTAAAAGCAAAAAATGCTCAATACATGGACTACTTAAGTACAGCAGGTACTAGTTTGACCAGATATGAGCACACATTATGATCCTTTTATTTATTTTATATCAAAGACTGTAAAGAGGCTTGTGAAAAGAGAATCTTTGTAAAGGAAGATACTTTCCCCTTCTAATTATCTGTCTGACTGTTTCCCATGACAGAACCCCGGTGGTTATTTTTTACACCATCACTCACAGATTTATTATTTTATGCTAAGAAAAAACTTGAGATGGCTTTAAAGCACTGAAATTGAAAAAGGGCGGTTGGATTATCAGCGAATTGTCAAATGGTTTCTAACAAAAACACATTTCCCACAGCTGGAAAATAACACAGATATCCATGTGAACCGTGCTTTCTTCGCAAGGCACCAACCGGCAGCCCGGTCTGATCCTTATGTCAACCTGCGTGAAGTCTCCAGCCGCATGAAGTTGCCGCGGGGAGAGTACCTCATTGTGCCATCCACTTTTGAGCCTTACAAAAATGGAGAGTTCTGCCTGCGAGTTTTTTCTGAGAAACAGGCTAAAATGCAGTGCGTATCTTCTCTGTAAAGCCTCCTCTTCTGCTGGTGAGGCACATAAAGGAAAAGGTCAGGTATCGCACCCACATCCTGGGCTCTATGTTTTCCCTTGAGCAGCAATATAGGCTCATTTCTAGGATGGATTTTCTTATGTAGTCCACCATATGTGACACACACACATTCGTGGTAGAGAGTCATGGCTCTTCAGATGTCCTCCAGCAAGCACTGAAGTGGTAACTAGATCCCTTGGGTCTGTGAGGTGGAAGTTCCAACAATTAAAATGTGCATGACTTAGGAGTATGACGATGAGGAGGTGGTTTTAAAAATGGTTGTATCAATAGCAGCCACTGAATGAAAAAACAGGAGGTTTTTTGGACACAAGACAAGAACAATATGGCTGGATTTCCCAAGGAAAATATCTTCAGAGGTAGGACAGACAAAAGCATAGGAAGCAGGAAACTGTGGTGGCTTGTTCTATGCATTTGGTAACACCTTATATTAAAACAGTTTGTTTTTCTAATTATTTTAAGGGCATATTATAAACTTGTCATTTCTTGTTGCTTTCAACCCCTCCCCCCCCC
>VZTL01027395.1:3912-28687 GCA_013400535.1 Scopus umbretta | reverse complement strand
CCCCCCCCCCCCATTTTTTCTTAGGATGATTGGTGATGTGGTGGCTGCAAAACCATATGAGGTAAATGTCTTAACTGGGTAGATTGTTGGGTTTTTTTATAACAGACTTCTTTCTTATAATATGGGGACAAAACTGGGTGAGATTTTTTTTTTCCTCTTGAGCTGGGATCACAGTATGTGTCTGTGGTCATGAAAAATATTTTTTGATTATGGGGATTCTTTACATATCTCTGTGGCTTAGTTTCACATGCATTTTCATGTACCTGGGCCCATGTGGATCAGAAACTGTGCCCTTGTAGGCTGGGCTGGAACAAATTAAATTATCCTTCCTAGGTAGAAGGAGGCAGGGAGGGCACTGAATGATCCTTCTCAAAGAAACACATAGTCTTCCTGAAGCACAAGAGAAATTGCAAAAGCAGACTTCCAAGGAACTGCTGAATTGCTGTGGTCAGGTGCAGCAACATTTTCACTGCAGCTATTTTATAAAACTATTTTGGTAGCAGAAGAAAACTTTTTCGTCAGTCTTAGAAAGTATTTATTCCCAAATGAAGCCAGCCCCTGGCTGGTCATGATTTAAGTTGTGCCTCTGTTTTGCCATTGCTGCAGAGCAAGTTCTCATTTTCCATTGCTGTAAATAGTCTCCTCTAAAGCTGCTTTACGATATCCACAGCTTGCTTTCTAGAACCACCTTGTAAACCACACTCTTGGTCATCTCTTTCCTCTAGCCTCATGTCGATAACAAAGATATAGATGATGAGTTCAAGACTCTGTTTCAAAAGCTCTCTGGAGAGGTAAGTGGATTAAAGTGAAAGAAAAAGACTGGGACCTCTCTGTTATGATTATGCAAATATTTGACTTTCTAGTTCCTTTTACTGTCTCGTCTTCAAAAAACCAAGCAGTTCTCCCCTTTTATTAACTCACAGTTTCAGTTCAATTTATTTTACCACAGAACAGTTTTACTACATTGTTCCTCTTATTGGTGCAAAATGTGATTCGTTCCCTCAGTAATGCAGGGCATGGAATAACTTTGAAAATAGGGGTGATGGGAGTGAGGACTGTGAAAATATTATCCCACGGTGAAACAAATTATCTGTGGAGTTAGCGTATAATTTTGACAATTGCCTAGTTGACCAATTCCTTCCTTTTTGTTTAGAAGCCCTGGGAATTGGAAAAACTGTTGGCTGAACTTTCTCACTATTTATTGTGTTTGACAAACCTCAGTATCTACCATGCCCTGCTGCGCTAGCCTGTGGCTGTCACATCAGATTTTCTCTTAATGAACAGGTGGCCACTGGCACCGAAGAGGGAAAACATCTTGTTAGTTAGAAAGACCTTTCTGAGTTTTGAGAGGGCAATTTTTGTATTGTTTGGTTGTAGTTTCCATAAGCCTGGAAAATCTCAAATGCTCTCCTGAACCTCTTCAGCTGAGAAAGAATGCAGTCATCCAATTCAGTCAAATCTGTTAAAAAGTTAATGTTTACTGGGTCATGTCACCATGGCAGCTAACAAACCACTTATTTCCCATTTGAAAGGCTAGGGTATATTCATGGCTTCTAAGGATCTCCTCCATGTGATGTCTGATAGTAAATGTAAAGTGTTAGAAAAAAATGAAAGGTTTACATGCCTTAGATAAGGGTTGGAAGGAAAATAGTCCCCAGATGTCTGATGGCAAATGAATACAGTTTGTTTTGAATAATGTTTGCTTTAACACCTAAAATAATTTTTTCTGCCCAGGACTGTGAAGTGTCTGCAATTGAACTTCAAACTATCCTAAACCGGGTTTTGGCAAACAGTGAGTAACGTTACGTAGTTCCCATTGAATGGACCTGAGAAGCATGCGCTGAGATGGCGAGACAAAGTTGCTCTTTGGTCAGAATGAATGTCTGTGGCCTGGGTCCATCAGCACACAGATGGGATCTGCACTAGCAAGACCCAGCTCTATCATCTAAGGGTGATGAAAAACTGAGTTTGTGTCTGCCCCCAGCTGAGTTTCTCCTGGCTTGTTGAACCTGTAATATAGAGGGAGAAAGTACCACCTGGTGCTCCTCTTCCAAGAGCTGCCAGCTGATGTCCTGCAGAGGCACTATATTTCCTGGACCTTCTTAGGAGGACTACCATGGGAAGATATTATTATGCTGCTGCATAACTTCTGGGGACAGCTGGAGGCTTACCACCCCAAGATCAATAGCATCCCCTGCCCCAGTGCCAAAAAAGCCATGTTAATCAGCTGAAGGGAAACAGTGGAAGAAATGGCAGAGCATTTACTTTGCTAACAAAATTTTAAGGTGGCTGACATCTCCAAGGTTGTCTGCAGAAAAATATTTGCCTAAAAATATTTCTGACTTGGATTTTTACATCCTTTTTATACAGGAAAGGATATTAAAAGTGATGGATTCAACATTAACACTTGCAGGGAGATGATCAGCCTTTTAGATGTATCCTTTGAACAGCATTTCATCACCTCTAAAGTTTCTGGATCTCCTTTGCAAAAATTCCTGACAAGATAGGCTAAGTTTGCACTTCTGTTGTCCAGGTGCATGGCTGTAGGCATAAAATTCAGCCAAGCAGCTCTATCAGCTCAGGGTGGCAAAAATCTGAACCATTTAATCATCGGCTGCTTCTCTCAACTGCTCTGCATCTCTCATTGCTTAAACTTTTCCCTAAGAATAGCACAGAGGAGAAGCAGGGACCTTCTGCCTGGATGCACCTGTGCAGTTTCACATGCATACACAGCATGCTTAGCAGTAGGCAGATTTTAAGCACAATGTCAACTTCCATCTCTAAGTCAGGTACTGCTAATAGAACACTTTGCTCAGAGCAGCAGAGACAGGCTGGAGACCCTGTTCGGAGTGGGAAGGCTATGAGTACATGCTGTGCCTCCCTCCCTTCTGCACAGCTTGCAGGACACATGGGTGCTAATAAGCTTTGTGTAGCCAAGAGAAAAGGAGAGGTCAGCACATCTGCCCAGTGCTGCTTTGATGGCCTGGGAAGGTAGCCAGTGCACTGGGAGGGTCAAGAGTCATGCTGCCAGGATTACACTAATATTGGTCTCATGACGTGGTAGTGTTGAGGTCAGGAAGGATTAGTTGTGGATCTTGCAGATCACCACCTGATAGGAAAAGTGATGCCTTTGCCCTACACTCCACAACCTCACAAATCCCACAGGGCAACTTGATAAGTACAGCGTCATGGGGGGCAACTCCTCGTTTCTGCATAATTTTCCACAGGAAGGGATGTTCAAGGCCCTGAAAGACATGGGGGAAGACTGTAGCTTACTATTGACTGTCTCTGTTCACTCACAGTTCCTGCCTCTGCTTTCTAACACTTGTCTGCTGGAAGGCCAGTCCTTTGTGTCCCTAAGGGCTTTAATCTACTGTTAACTGTACAAATGTGAGTGGATCTAATCATGCTTATATATTTAACAGTCCCATGTATTATTCCTTGAGAGGGCAGATAGCCTAGAAATTTTTGGCATGCCTTTAACTAAGCAAATGTAAAGCTGTGGGCATGTCTGTGTGAGATGGAGATGTATTACAAATGAGAATGGATATGGCAATTAAGATGATACTGTGATGGGTGCTTTGTTTTTATCAGAACTGGTTGCTTTCCAGTTTTGCTAAGGATAGAGGAATCCTGATTCTTGAACCATGCCTTAACATCCCCAGACCAATGGGACCGGCACACTGGGACTTGTAGAATTCAAGACACTTTGGATGAAGATTCAAAAGTATTTGGTAACATAATATTTCTGACTGTCTCCCCTTCTCTCTCAGCTCTGAAGTACAGATCCAGAACTGAGGTAGGGTTAAGCCACCACAGGCAGATACACTTGGAAGCTTTCCCTCTCATGGCTGCAGTTTGTTCCGGGGCTCAGAAACACCTCTGATTTAAAAGGACACAAGCAGATCCTCTTGGACCTTGGCCCCACCACTCTCAATAATTTGCTATGGAAAGCCAGATTAATCCTCTTTCATTGCTGGCAAAGACAGCTCTCTGCTGCCTGCTGTATTAAAGTTCATATGAACATATCTCTGCTGTTGTGATATGTTACATTGTCAGCTGAGCACCAGCAAACACAAGAAACACATATTTTTAGGACCTACAAAAACCTGGCTTTGTATTTTTTAAATCTTGTGGAAGTGCTGAATTATTTTTCTGACAGAGGATTTAATATCCCAAGAAGTCCACCCAGAATCAAGCAGTCTAAAGGAAGGTCAAATTTGGACCTGTTCAGTTTGACAATATCAGTTTCAGGCAAGTCTGCTGCTACTGTGCTTGCTGCTGGTCAGCACAGTGCATTTGTCCTGGAGGTTCATGAGATGTTCAGCTCTCCTTCAGCCGGAGGCACCAGCTCTGTCCTGAGGCTGGTGTTGGCAGAGCAAGCCCTGAGAGCCAATTCCACTCTGAGCTGTAGGTCCGGGTGGCTTCTAATTCTGGATAATAAAGCTGCTAGCAGTAGGAAGCATCTGTCATCTTGTCTGAAATATTAAGCAAAATGGACTTTGTTGTAGTGTTTGCCAAATGATAGGATATTTTCCTCAATGGCCTGTCTGCCACCATGCAACATGAAGGCAGGCAGGCTGCCAGTAGCTACTTGAAACATTTCCCTTGCTCATTAACATTTCAAAGGGTAGGAGCTTGGGCTGGTAAGGGTGGCCCCTGTCCCAGCCATCAGAAACCTGAGGCTATGTCTTCACAGCATGAGTGGTGGCGTGGATGCAGCAGAGGTAGGCACGAATGTCCTGCTTTAATCCAGCTACAGGAGCAGTGAGCATGGCAGGGCATGGGCTGCAAAGCAAAGCAAGGTTAAACCCTAGAGGATCCCTAGTTATTTCATTCTGGCTCCTGGCGAGCCTCATGTTACCATGTCTTCACCATTGCTACCCAGCCATGAAAGCCAAGGCCTGCCTGTCCGTGCTTGCACCATCACCTCGCTGCGCGGGCACACATTGAAAAGCCATTTCCACATTCCCTCATTCCTCTGCTATAGGCAATCTATAAGAAAGTGGACAGTGACTACTCCGGTACCATCGACTCCCATGAGATGCGAAATGCCCTAAGAGAGGCAGGTGAGTATGCTGCTGGGGGACACCGTTGGATCACTGCAGTCACCCAACCAAACAATGGAGTCTTTAATGGTTTTGCTTCCCTCCTGTCTCCCAGATCACAGCGTTGCCAGTGCCATTCTCCCCTCCTGACAGTCACATAACGCTATGTCCTTTTGCTGTTATATACATCAAAACCCATCCTCTGTTCTGCATTATGAACCACTGATATTTTTATCCATGCTGTGACCATTGCTTATCCACCGGATTATTACTTGCTCTATTTTTGGCCTCATTATTTCCTAATCTAATTGTCCTCTTTCAGAGCTGTGTCCAAATCCTCTTTTTCCTTCATTTCTCCCCCCACCTTTCTCTACACTAGAGAAGGTGCAAGCCTGATCAAGGCATGCCCCAATGATATCCTCTCTGATGTGTGCTTTTCACTCTTGGAGCAGGGCTTGCCAGCTTAGGGACACCTAGAGAAGCACTGCATTTTTGATTTGTCTTGTGCTCGATGGAGTCTATGTGAGTGACCCAGAGACAGAAATAGCACTAATATGGTCCTGAATAGAGCCCAATGTGTTATGTGAGCAATTGGCTGTACTGCAATCACTGCTATTCAGCTGCAGCACCAAGGCTCACTAATTAGGGGTTTATCTGGGGAACAGAGGACTGGTTCTGCTGTGAAACAATGTGAAATATGCAGTCTGACAAAATGCTGTGGGAGAACTTTATGCCTCTCTTCACCCAGCACAATGGGCTTTGGAAAGGACCCACAGCAGAGGTGGGTGATGGAGTCCAACAGACCTTCTGGGAGAGAGAGTCCTCAATTCTTCACCCAGGTCTGCCTGCAGCTGCAGCAGTCCATGGGTATGTCACATCAAAGACAGCATACTAACCTGTTGTGTCAGTGATTCCTGTGCTTCCCATCCCTTCAGGTTTCACGCTCAGTGATCAGGTGCAGCACAGCATTGTCGTCCGCTATGCCTGCAGCAAGCTGACCATTGATTTTGATGGCTTTGTGGCCTGTATGATCCGCTTGGAGACCCTGTTCAGTAAGTGCCTGCATTCATCAGCCAAAGGGAGTTCCTGAAAACTTTGGGGTGTCGTTAGGTGTTTGGTGTCTTTAAACTGTGAATGTAGCAAACTGCATGGAAATGGAAGGGTGCCAGCAAAATTGTGTCTGTTGGAGAAAGCAGCAGAGAAATAGCAAAAGCTTTTCTGTCTGAATGACCATGGAGCGTGGGGGACCTGTTTTCATAACCTACCATGCTCTTCTGCTTTACAGTCATCTACACTTTACGGTCAGTGCTCTGGCCCCCAAGTTGTTCCATTTCCTATGAATGGTACCATTTATCATTTACAGTCCTTACTCAGACCTGATTTACAGGTTTGTCCCTGGATCATACCAGATGCTACCGCATCAGATTTTATAGTTATTCTGCTGCCAACTCTCAGTTTGCTGCTGTAGATCTGACTATTCCGCCCCATGAAGCAGCTTAGAAATGACTTGTAAGAGGAAAGAAGAACAGCTGTAATATTCTCTTACAGAACCAGTCTAGATTTCCAGTAGATCATGGCAAAAAGCCAGACTTCTACACTTTGTCAGACTAATTCTCTACATGCCAAACTCTGTGGTTTATATCAAATATTTTTCTTCCCTCTTCTACTTTTCAGAAGTGTTTAATCTCCTGGACAAAGACAAGAGTGGAGTCATCCAGCTCTCTCTGGCTGAGGTGAGGCTGGTCAGATTGAAATATCATCTGGTTAAGCTACAGCAATGGATAGCACTAAAATACATTTATTTAAAATCATTATTATAAGTGGTAAACTCCATAGTGATTCAAAGGGAAAGTTTGTGTGAAAAGGCTCTTCAGTTTGGAATGCTTGTCTGAATTAGTGGAATGAACATTTACCTTATATGAACAAAAAAGTAAAGATACGTTCAAAACCCCTAAGGTTGCTTGAGAAGATGCTTACACAGTGTGTTTCACTGTCTACTTTCAGAGGGCAGTGGTCAATTCATTAGAAAACACACAGCAGGGAACTGTTCTTGTCTGGCAGAGAATGTACTGATCAACCTGACAGAATTAGGAGAGACCTTTTAAGATGCCAGGTCTTTTTTTCCCCCACATATTTTTAATGCAAATTTCTCCTGTTGAAGCTGTAATAAAAGCAATCAGCTTGAATCTTCCCTTTGCAGAATACAAATATATCTTAGGAAACAGCTGGAAGGAGCCCCAAGAGGTCCATCCAATTAGTCCTCTCAGCTGAAGACTGGCTTAAAGGAATAAGGATGGCTAGGAAGCCCTGTGACCCTCAGTCACAGTTAGTTAAAGCTAGCTGAAATTGTACATTGCATACTCTGACCCTAGAATTATTCAAAGGTCACACAGCTTGCCCTGGAGAACTGGTCTTCCCGCAGAAGAGACCTCACTTGCGATGTCTGAAGCTGATCCTGGCAATAAATTTCCCCAAAGTTCCAAAGCAGATGGATCCTATACGTACAACAGATTAAAACACAGCTCCAGCTTTTCCCAGCTTGTTCTCCCAGAGCTGTGGTATAGTGCCTTGGTGGGATCCTGTGGACCTTCCAGATGGTCTGACTCCTTGTTCTGTTTCTCCCTCAGTGGCTGTGCTGCACGCTGGTTTGAACCATGGTTGATGAATTCAGCAGACACCTTTGAGGCTTTTCTGAACGTGGAACCACTTGTTTGGCTTCTCCTTATTATGGAAAGCAGTGTGAGAAACTCATTTTTATTACTGGCAAGTTATTTTAAGCCCACTAAAAAATGAAGCAATCTATTGTTAGTTAGAAAATAAATAGACTCTTGAATGAAAAAAGATAAACAAACAAATAAAACAAACAAACCAAAACCTAACCTCCTTTACTTTTCCTGTCCAAAGAGTATTTCTGTGTGTCACACTGAAATGTCACAAATTTTGACTTACTGCAGATGGGTCCAGGTGGCTTTGGTTTGACTTCTGACTGTGCATCAAAGTTCAGCAGTGTTCAAAATCCTGGAAGGGATCTCCATTGCCTGCAACTTCCAGCATATGTTTCACAGAGAGAAACCCATGCTGGGAGCCTGGGCAAAATTTGTGTTGCTGCTCTGGCTACCTCCCTTCCCAGCCAATTGAACACTTTGGCTGTGCCAAGCACCCGCAGAAGCTGGGGGTGAGGAGTTTGGAGGCAGACAATGAGCTGCTGAGAGCACAGGGGAATCAGGCATGGACACAGCCCCAAGGATGAACAGAGAATTAGGCAAACACAATGGCACTCGTCCACAAGTCTTGGTTCGCTCTTCCAGGAAAAGAAGCAAGGATGGAAGTTGCTGCAGTTATTTCAGCTGAGTTTTTCTCCTATGAATGCTTGTCCATATGCGTACTTCCGTGCCCAAAGGTGGGGTGTGGAGTTTTAGGAGGTGAGTGATTGGAGCCCAGAAGCTCATGAAGGCAAGTGTGAGAGGAGGAACATAAAATGTATGTGTAGGGGGTCCATGAGCTTGAATGTGCGAGGGATGTGCTGATGTGGATCACAATTTAAAGAAGCAGCTGAAGCTAATAGCCACTGGCTAACAGTGCTATGCTTTCCTAAGATCTCGTAAAACCTTTGTCCTTTAAATAAAATCTCCCTGCGTTTAATTTCACAGTATTATAAAGAGTAATAGCACAGCAATGCAGACAAGATAATCCAGCAGTCTCTTTCAGCAATCAGAAAGTATTTCTGTAACTTGCAGTAATGATCTGATGAGATGACACGTCTTTGATACCTCTCCCTGGGACTGGAAGGGTGCAGGCAGAGATCTGTGTCCCCAGGGCAGATGTGAGGCCAAGGCTCTGTCCCCCTCTCTCTTTAGTGTTGTATTTGAGAGGGACCTTTCTCCATGCCTGCTTGTTCCTAAGCTCGCTCTTTAAGCAGGAAGAAAGCCGCTGCTCAGCTCCCGTCTCTGAACACAGAATGCCTCGTGACAGCCCCCAAGCCTCCGCTTGACATCTCTCAGCATTTCTTCTTGGTGCTGGCTACAGCTGTCTGACTAAAAGGGATGTATGACCTGTTTCAGTGCATGGGTCTGCCTTTCTAATTATTTGATGGTATTCGCTGCTCTCATTTAGAGGTCCTCTCCCAGTAAAAGAGAAAGAAATACTTTTTAGTTCAGATTGCAGGATAAAAACAGCCAGCGGGGGAACCGTAGGCTTTCCCCTGCTGTCCCTGTGCACCTATCACTGGCCATGACATGCACACAGCTGTCTCAGGTTACCACCAGTTTCTCATGGTAGATGTTTGCCTGCGGACCAAAAATAGATGTCCAAGTATCTCCACCTTCCTGGAAGACAGAGCTACCTGGGGCAAGCTGAGGTCTCCAAAACCTTGAGAATTTTCTAGTGAACGCTCTGCCTGTTCACGGGCAGAACGTGTCCTTCCCTGCCCTGTTGAGTATGCTACACGTCTCCTTACTAACCATGCAGCAGGGTTAGCTAACTGCTTGCAGCTTCAGATTTGCTTTCTGCTCACATGCGCTATTCATGAGTTCATTCCAATTATGATCACAGAGAGGCGTCTCTCAACAGGACTGGGAGAACTCAAAAATACGCAGAAATCCATTGCATGCTCCCAGTTCTTCTCCCTTTACATCAAGCAAGATGCCCCCACCACAATAATTCTCACCGTTATCTCAATGACTCTCACCCTCCTGTACAGGATGGGCAGAGTGCTGCACTCCATCTTCTTTTATCTTTAGGAAGCAGGCAGCTCCAGAGGAGCCACCTCCTCTTTCATTCGTTCTTTGAGCACAGCACTTGGCTATCAGGTCTCAGGGAACAACTGCTCAAAAATAAACCTTTTCATGGGATTGAATGCACTTCTCCTTTTTACTTGACGCATCTGCAAAAAGATGATTAACGTCCATGTTATTTTCCTTCCTTGTGCTGCAAGCTGAACAAATGTCTGTGCTCATCAGTTCTCCCAGTTAGTCCTGATGAAGCTAAAATGCCTGTTGACTAAAATGCCTGCAGCAGCTCCTGTGAAAGCAGTGGGGCATGGTGGGCTGAGCCAGGGCTTGGTCATCTGGACTCCCTGCACTGTCACACCCTGCATGCTGGCTGTGCTTCATTTTTGGAGCTGTGAAGCGCCGCTAACTCCCATTAGAATTGAGTAGCTAAGTCACGAGGAATTATAATGCAGGCAAGTCACAAAGGTTCATGAATTTGTGATATGTTCCCTGTCACTATGAAAACCACGCTGCATGGTATTCTCAGTCCTTTATAAATAAGATGGGGCAAAAGAGACCCCCACAGAAACTCTGCCATGGCTTTTCAGGTCATTCCTTTCTCTCTCCACTTTCCCATTGAAATGTCATTTGTGCTGCAGCCTTGAGAACTGAAAACTTGGATTCTGTACATTGCTCCTATAAAATGTGATTCATATTAGACAGCATTCAGAGTTCCAACCTCCTTGTGCACTAATTGTCTCGTGGTTGCCTACAGAGGAACCTTCCGTGGGTATAAATCCTACCGCATCAGCATCTGACACCAGCATTGCACCAGAGTACATGTCTACACGAGGTGCAAGACAATCACAGGAATTTGGGATTCTGCCTATGAGCTAGAAGGATAAAAAGAATCAACCTCATACATGCAATTATCTGTCACCTGCTCATCCTCCCAGAATGGGAGATTTACAGGGGGATCTCTCCTTTCACATCATTGCAGGCTAATGATCAGATCCATGGCTAAGGAGTAAGCACACAAAGAGCAGTCCTTTTCAAAGTCCTTTTCGTTCTTTACTTCAGACAAACCTGCTGAACCTGACTCAACGGTATGTTTTAGTTCTTCATTTCCATACAGTTCAGACAACCTGGCAGGCCTGGAAGCACTGAGATACCGTGAGCACGTTTTTCCTTTCCATCTTATTCAGGATGCATCCAAAATCCCAGGCTGCTGCTGCTGTTGTTGTTATCTTGGCCTAAGCTTGTAGACTGGAGATTCAAATAAAGTCCATAAACACAAGCAAGATTCTGGGTGTGAAAGGAACCCAAATTCCAAGGCTTTTGAAGTTTCTCCACCACTAATGATGTCCCCAGCGATAGTTAATCTTAAAGTAGTGCCCTGCTACTGCCTGACAAGCTTGTTGCCATGGTGTCTGTCCCTCTCTGTATAACTGGCACGTACAGCATAAAAACCTCTCTTTCTTTAATAGAGCAAATTACTTCACTTGTTACTATTGGCCACTCATTAACTCCTTCCTCTGTCTTTGAAATCTTTGATGCAGCTCTCACCTGAAGTGCTGGCCCCCATCAGCGCAGCATCACCTGCCTGTGTGGGTGGGAGGACTTAGCCGGCATAGTTCTTTGGGAGGGTTGTGTTGGAAGGGAAAGAGCGTGAAGCAGAAAATAATCTGTAGGAATGGATTTGGGAGATGGACTAAAGAAGCACCTGAACAAACGTTGGGATAACAGCCAGGAAGGCGCTGAATGAATTAGTTTTTCATCTGTGCAGGAGCTGAACTATGTCAGGAACTGAGGAAAATTATTTCTTCTTTGACTCTTGCTGCTTTCAGGGAAGAAGGCATGTAGACTCTCTTCATAATACACTGGGGTGACTTAGAAAAACAAATGCTCTTCTCTTATTTGGAAAACTCCGAAAACATTGCTGTTTTTGTCTATTTTCTCACCAACTACATTGTTGGCTCAAGAGGCGATTCATGTATTTCTTCTAACCCACCTCCTATTCATTTAAAAAAAAAATAGACAAAACCAGTGATGCTTTCTGTAAGTTCAAGCTAGCTGGTCTGCTCCTCAATATGATCCCTCACCAAATTAAGTTTGCCTAGACTAGTTTAAATGGAGTACCTTGATCTATCATCTTATTCTGAAGATAACAGTGAGGGATTTCTTCCAATGAATGAAAGCATTTCAGGTGTCCCTAGAACCCTACATCCTTTTTGATATTCTCTCTCTTATTCTCCTAGCTGCACAGATGGTCACATTTTTATCTCTGCTGTACGCTTCTTGTCAGCTGATATGGTAAAATGTTTCAGTGTTCCTCTGTTATATGCAAAAAACCCCAATGAAGCTGGTTTTGAAGGGGAATTTCCATTATACTTCTCAGCTGTTCATTCCCTGCCAGCCAGGACACAAGCCACACCCAGATAACAGGGTCTATAGCGGTGCTCCAGAGCCGATACATCACCATCAGTTGCTGAGGTGGAGCAGCAGGAATAGCTACAATCACTGGCAAGGGGAATATCACCCAGGTGCTCTGCTGAGGCCGCACACCACTTTGAAGCAGCTCATATATCACAGGTATGTGGGATGCAGAGTCCCCAAGAAAACTGCTAGGCTATCCATGTAGAAAGCACCACAAATCTCTCCAAAGACATGTCTTCGTTGCATCATAAACAGGTGAGTACATTAAATACATTTCACTGTGTGTGGGTGTTTTCTCTGTCTTTACTCAACCCTGTAGCTCTATGGGGACACTACTGAACTTTCCACCATGAATATTGCTGCCCTGGGAGTGGCAGCATAGATTGTGAAGAGAAAATAAGCACCTGACCTCAGTGCTATTGAGGGCCTGTATTTAGACACAGAGGCAAAGAAGGTGATTTATTACAAGGTACCCATAACTCTCATTGCCTCTCACACCTCTGCAAGAAGTCAGGCTACATTTTTGTCTGCTGAACCTTTTAAAGGAAAAACAGAGTAGACCGGGGAAGTGTGACATTGCTTTAATTATAAAATCATCAGTGCTCTGTTTAATAATGAATGGAATCCTTTTGCCACAGCTTAGCTGCAGATAGCACAGGATTTGGGATTTCCAGAGATTTTTCACTTGTATGTTTTATTCTCTCTGCAGACCTTAACTGACTAATTAGCCAGCACTCCTGGGGCAGTTCTTGGGCACAGCTCTCTAGATACTTGGGGTTTAATGTCATCCATCTCTAATGCCATCCATGTAGGCTTGACCAGAAAAGAAAATCTTTCCTTTTATTTAAAGAGATTTATTTGGTAATTGATATCAGTAAGATATGTGGCACAGCAACTAAGCTAGATAGCATAAAACTGTACGTTTGTAAAACTGTATATGTTTTCCCAAGCTGTAATCACACCTTTAGACTGCTGTGTAAATTTACCCAGCACACATGACAAAGCAGGTATGATCTTTAAAGCAGGGAGTTTAAAAGGGGCATTGTGACCAATACAGTTTATGTCAAATTGTGTTTTGCTACATTTTAAAAGCTCATCATATTTTCTCATCAATTTGCAGGCAATTGGAGCTCAGGAAATGCAATGCTTGTCAAACACAGGATTGATTAATGATGGGGCCGGTGTTGCAGCAGGCAGTGGGGCATCCCTCAGGGTCTCTGTGCTGGAGGGCAGCAGCATTCCCAGAGCTGTTCCAGCATGCAGGTTGTGTCACACGAAGGATCGTCCCTTCTGTCTTGGGTGGCATCTTCTGCTGGGGAAGCCTCACCTGCGAGATGGTAACGGTGAATACAGAAAACTAGGAAAATATTTTCAGTTTCAGAAAGAATCAGCACGGAATTAATTAAACACAAGAAAGGAGATTAAAGGTAAAATGAGAAAATGATAAAGTATCAACCTGACCTCTAATTTGTAAAGCACCTTTAGTCGAAATCCTGAGAGGAGGTGCTATCTCAAGCAGTAGTTGTGAACTTAATAATAATGAAGTTGATTCCAGCAGAGAGTGCCAGCCTTCTACATGTTAATTTAATTTGAACTCGTATCGGTTTTGGGTTGGGATTTTTTTTGTATGTGTGCTTTTATACATGCTGATAAAGTTTGAATTTCAGATATGCTGGTCTGGTGCATGAAAGCTTGAATGAGAATCATCGAACCAAATTTCAGTGTCCAAGCTGACTAGGGCACAAACAATGAACATGTTTTATGGAGAGAGAAAATAAAATTAATTTCACAGTTCATGCCTTGCATTGTGTGTTGATACCAGTAACATGAGTAAAGAGAAAAAATCATGACTTCAAAAATTATGTGGGTCACACCAGGGATTTCCTGTGTGTTCTGTCAAGGTAGAAGAAAGCTTAAGTGCAGCCTTCTGAATTAGGAGCTTGAGGTTCAGTTCTTCTTTGCTAGTGACTTCCAGGGTATCCTTGGGACATTCACTTAAACTGCGTCCTATCTGCATTTAGACCCCAACTCTAAAGCTGCTCTGCTCAGACTTGCCTGTGTTCAGTTGCGGCCTGCCTGTGGAGATACCTCCACACAGAGGTGCTGCAGATTTTGTATTGGAGCTGCTGAGGTCCCTGAAAGCTGTGTTTCTCTAAATGTGCAGAAATATTTAAGTTTTGACAATTTTCAGGTTTTGGAATCTGGCTCAGACTCAAGGCTAACCAGGTTCCAAGTACTAGATGTTTCCCTAGGAAAGAGTCCTCCGAGAGACTCAGTCCAGGAGGCATCTCTGAGGATGCCTAAGGCAACTCAGGAGGATCCAGTTCTTTTTGAAACACAGTGATAGCACTGCTTTCATCTGAAATATGTCTACAGAGGAGTTGTTTCCCTGACACTTTCACTCTCCTCCCATACATGGGGGTGTAATTGTTTAAGCACTTAACTAGGATGGATGTGAGAAGCTCTGCTTCAAGCCCCCTTTCTCTTTAGATGATGCAAGCCAGCATCTCCTTCTCCTCAGGAGAGGGTCTACCATGTAGCCCAGGGGTAATATTGGAGGGCAGGTGCCTCTCCATTCTTCCTCTGGAAGTTATGCCACTATACAAAATAAATTCAAATATTTACATGCCAGGAATATAGAAAGCCTGGGTGAGGTGGAGCACTCTGAGGGGTAGATCTCTTCAATAGAGCAGTGTAGCCTGAGGTCTGACCTCCAAAAGAAGTGCTGCTCATGGGTGGGAGCTTAACACAGATGACTCATTGGCAAAGGCCTATGACTCCTGCATCCCAGGGGGTCCCAGTGACCCTGGCGCGAACAGACTTAATTTTGCCTGTCCTCATAAGAATCTTTGAGCCAGCTCTGTCCATAGGACTGCCAATATTATTCTAGTTTGAAGGATATCTCTCTTCAGTACCCGATGTTCTATCACCATTTTGTGATGTAATGGAGTTATGTAATGGTGATGTCCTATTGTCAATAGGGATTTATGTTTTTTTAAGACAAGGTTCATTTTGGGAACAGCATGTACATGAGCATGTCTTGAAAAATCATGCTATTTGTCAAATCAGGATATTGCTTCTCTGAATTCCTACACATAGAACAGATGAAATTTCCTCAAATACTAGGAGTATGATATTTTTTTGTTGCAACTTTGTTTTACTCTTAATGAACACTTCTGGTTTGGGATTCCTGGAAAAAAAAGGTAAGTAAAATGCTGTTGGCCAGGCCTCCTGTACTTCATTTAAAAACATAGTGATAATTGGCATGAGGTTACTTGTTGAGAAAATGTTTCCATCCCTAAATGCAAGATCATTGCATGGATGGATGGAGACAGCTAAATCAGAACTTAGCTAGAAGATGAATGAACCTGGCTGGACCAAAGAGGTTCACTGCATTGAGCAAAAAGTGAACAGCATGTTTTGATATTGGTTTTGGTAGGTTGAAGTATTCTAACGTATGAGGTAAATTAAGCTTTATGCCACTGGAGGGGTCAATAGAGAAGTCTGGGAATACAGCTCATTCAGAGACACTGTAAAACCAATTATACCACCAACAGATCTTAAAAATACCACAGAGCTAGACAAGACTGTGCTGCAACACGTCTTCAACCTGCATGCCCTAAACGTTTACTTCTAATTAATTTTCTTAATTGCATAACAGTGCACTGCCTAATTACACAGGGGAACCACTCTTGGATTGTAACAGGGTCTTTATCTGTTGCTCAGATTATTCTGGCTATCGCTCTATCAGCATACTCCCCGGCCTAATTTTGTGCTAGCCTGTATGTCTATGTGCACAGACTGCTTGGGGAATGCGTGACAGATCCTTCAACGGATGCAGCTACATCTCCAAGGACCAGATGGATACCCTTATTCACACTGAGTTACTACTTGAGTAGTGTCATTGAAATCAGTGGGACTACTGTGGAGACACTCAGTGCTTGATATAAGGGTTTTGTTAAGAGCTCCTATAAACAACAGCCAGAGGAAGCCATCTGCAGTGCACATCCACAGTTTTATTGGTCCTACAATACCCAGGAGCTAGACTATGTGTTCTTGACTGCCATCTAAATTGGGGAGTAACTAAGTCCTTATCAACAGATGGCATGCTCCTGAAACAGGGAGCACAGTCAGCCCCCAAATTAGCCATTTTCACATGATGCTGATAGAAATGAGGAACCCGTACCCCCAGATACCTCCATTTACCCCGTCATTGTAACTGGTGTACAAAACAGTATAGGCAGGTATGTAATAAAACCATGCAAGAGTAATTATAACCAAGCAGTAGAAAGACAGGCAAACCAAAATCCCACTGTGAGGAGTCTGGTTTTGAAGGAACACACATCCCAGTGCTGTCAGATACATCTGCCAGGCAGTAGTGCACTTTTTGTTTCACTTGGCTGTGCACGTGACTGAAGTTAAATACCTGAAGTGTATTCCACATTTTTCAATCGCACCGATGCACTTTAACACAGTGTTGGTACCTCTGGGTTTCCAGCACTACTGGGAAGTAGCTGGAGTCTGGGTCCTTTTTGCCCTATCCCCATATTTTGCTGAAACCAACCAAAAATTTTGTAATAAAGCTTGGTAGATTTTGTATTTCTTTTCCTCCTTTGTTTTCAAATTTTTTAAAGCCTGACTTCTTAGCCAATGGGTTTACCAGGAGCTCTCCCAAAAAACATCTGCTTCACTCCAGGAGAAGAAGGTGTGTTCAATATAATATCAAAGTAATACATTTAAACCTGATCAAAGGAAATATATTTTACAAAATGCTAACTAAAATGCAGAGCTTATAGTCACTGGATGTTGTTGGTTACACTTTTTGGCAAGCTGAGAAAAGGGATCAGACATCTGTATGAATAAAAAGGGTTATCAGTGTTTTAGCAATTATTGCTAAGATTTATTTTGGAAAATTATGAAACCTCATGATTTCAGGCTTTGAGCTGACCTCTAATATTAGAGATTGAGAGCAAACCTGCTGTGCAGTTTAAAATATCCCTCCATCTGTGTGGCTACTCTGAAACACTCAATCGTGGACACTTTGAGACAGGATGGTCCACTGGATGGACCACGGATCACTTCCAGGAGACCAGTATTTGCTTCATGTTATATCAAATAGACTTGTACTAATTTGCTGTACAGTTACCACCGGCACTTTGTACTTCACCCCTCTGCATTGCCAGGAGCCTAATGTCAGCTTCTGCTTTGCTGAGCAGAGAGGAGTTGACATGTCACAGAGCAGAAGGAACTTATGCCCTCTCAGAAAGATTTCATTATTCTTCCTCCTTCCTTTGCTGCTTTTACTGCATCCTAAATAAAAGCAGCTGAGTGGTAAGTTATATGTTTATTCTTTATTTATAGACTTATAAGGCAATGGAGACAGTGAAAGGTATTTGCAAAGCACAGTTCTGGCCAATTATTGAATTGGCTGAAATATGTTTGACCAGTAACAATTACTCTAAAGCAGAGGAAAACCTATAAAAGTGTAATTGTCTTTTTCAATAAAAATAACTTACAATGCGTGGGCTTGAGGGCACTAAGACATGTATGAAAAATATTTCACATAATCCTGATCTCTGCCAATTGTAAAAAACCTCTCTGGGTCCCTAGGGCTCCCTCAGAAAAGCGCAGCATGAGGACAACCCACGGCTCAGATTTCCAGATCTCATGATAATGGCGACTATAGTCCCCAGATCGCTTGAAGACATCTCTTCATAATTCCCGTTTTCTAACAGCTCTAGAAAATTACTTGTGGGATTGAATTAAAAAACACTAGAATTTTAAATAGCCATCCTGATAAAGATCAGTCCCCAAGGGGAAGCATCTGGGTACCCAAAGGGACAAATATTTCTGTCTGCAAACATGCTTCTTAGTGATGATGATATACAAGCTGTAATGCTTCCTTTTCATCTAGCCCTTTTAACACAATTACAGCAACACATGGCTTCAGCCTGAGTTTTTCCCTGTCATCCATTCCAGCAACCAAGATCTGTGAGACAGATCTGCTTTCAAATTGGATAAGACACGTACCAGGTGCCGCATCCATGAGCACTGCACAAACAATGAAATCCAAAAATTGCCTTTCAGGACAGACTGATTAGAACCAGTATAAAACAGCAGCAAGGGCTGCCTGAGCCTCAGGATCTATCTCACTGCTTGCCCTCTGCAATGCCCTTCAGACTGCACTGCTGGTGGCTTTCCCACCATCAGGTTTTCTAAGAGTATAAATGGAGGATGGCAGGCTGTGAAAGCAAGGGATGGTTACGCGGTTGCTTATTAGACTGGGACTTGGGAGATCTGGGTTGCACTTTCAATTGTGTCACAAATGACTTGTGTGATTTTGAGAAAGTAATTTCATCTTTTTTGGTGTCTCCATTTCCCATATTTGCTGTCCTTTCTTCAACAGGTTGGCTCTCCCATCTACATGAACTAGACATAAACTGCTGCTCAGCCCGCGTTTCTGCACTAGCACCATGATTCAATCATCCTGTTGGGATCTCCCTCCCTGTGTGACAGTCCGCTATACTAGAAATGCAACACCATGCCAACTGTGCAAGACCTCTTTTAAAAATGAAAAGTTCCTCTGAATGCAGGCTGGCAGAGCCTGGTGTCTTCTGTCACCCACAATATCGATATGAAATTAGATGTTCAGTTGCCAAGCAAAAGAGTTGTTAACTTTCTCAGTGACACCCATCAACCTGGACAGATGTCCCAGACCATCATGATGAATACAGGTTCCACCAAAAAAAATAGGCCTGGATATTTTTTTCAGCCTGGACCCTGAGTGCCATCTTTGCTTTAAGTGAATTTGCAAAGCATAAGTGTTTGGGAACTCAGTACACCATTCCCCTGGTGATGTAGAACGGAAATAAAATGTGGACCACACTTTTCAGTGTTTATAGGAGTAACACGAATAAAAGGCAATAAAACATGAGTTATCACTGAAGTCACAAGTTTGACTCTAATATAAGCAAAGGTCAGATCAGCTAATAAAACAGTTCATTCTTTCCAGTTCAGATTAGGAAGGTGCTTTAATCCTCAAAACATCCTTGTTGAATATACTCATATATGCCAGTGCCTGTGGCTAACTCTAAAAATAATAAGCATGATTCATTTTAGTTTTGGACATGAAATGAACTATGAGGATAATGACTGACTACATGGGGAAGAGTCAAGGGGATATCACCAGTTCATACTCAGATGAAGGAGTTATTATAATTTGTTTTCAAAAGCAATTTCAAGGATGGAACTGTTTAACTGCAGAGTACTTGTGCATGCCAGGACTATTGAAATGATAACGTGCCAGCTCCTTTTGGCAGGGCCTGGACATTTTTAAGCAGAGCTTTTCTGGAAGTTTTCTTTCCAGCTCAGTTGCTCACAAGCGGAGGAAAACTTCAGCTCCCCTGGAGACCCACCATAATGTGCTGCTGGGTGCTCTCGGCTGGCTGGTGCATGGTGGCACTGGGGAGATATAAACTGCCTTGGAGTGCAGAACAAGCCCTTATCAGAGGAGACTCAAGGTCAAAGATCCTTACAGGAATCTCCACCCCGTTTTTAAAGGTCCTCTGCTGAGAAATCTGTTGAAGAAACATGGCCAGAATGAGCCAAAGAATGATGTATGAATGATGGAGAGGTGTTACAAGCATCTCTTCTCCCAGAAAGACTTCTGAGTGACTCAGTCTGATCTATCCTTGATGAAATGGTCTCATTTTGTTGTTGAAAATCTAATTATCTCTATTTCTTTTTTATGTGTGGAATTTCTCTCCTGAATGCAGTATTTTCTCTCTCTAAAGAGACATGGACAGATTGCAAAAGCTACTAGGTATTGATTTTGTTGACATTGAACTTTAAATTAGAGCTAATTTCTGAGCACATGTAAAGAATGTTGTGAATTTGTTTTAAAAGAACTCCATTGAAACATACTAAAATTGGTAGGTACCATTTAAAATAACAACATAAACCTTATGATAACCAAATTTGAATAATATAGAGATGCATGTCTTTTCCTCTTTAGAAAAAAAAAAAAGTAAAAGTAAAATGACAGGGGGACCAATGATACCTAAAGAGTCCATTAGAATAAAGCGTTACCTCTGGCTTTCTGGGTGGCTGTATCCTTCATTTCCTGCTAGAAAGGGGTGCCCCTAACTTTGTATTCAATACAGCAGCGCTGTCAGTGACTTCCACCTGTGCCTGCCTGCTGGAACTGTTTTACAGAGGTGCTTCAGTGCAGAATCAAGCTGTCAGCACAGGACTGGTCCCAAGCTTCAGCCCAATCCCATCTCACATCAAGTGCTTTGATGCAAACCTGTGCCCAGGCGCAGGCTTTGGGCCAGCCCTGGTGCATGGCTGGGGGAGAGGAAGCAAGGACTGAGACTGCGTGTCCTCTCGCCTGTGGTGTGGGCAACCCCGGTCCCCTGGCTGGCTCCTCCAGCTCTGCACCCCGTGGCAGGGAGCCAGAGTCTGAGAGACATGTCAGCCAAGGTCCCCCTTGGAAGAACCTGTCACCCTGTGGGGCAAGGTACCATGGGGCACGGAGGTGGATGAGCCACCAGAAATTCTGAAATTCAGGGTGAGGGAGTACCAAGGAGTATCATTAGACTAAATCTTAGCATTGTAGTATTGTTTTTTATAAGCAGCTGGATGTCACTATGAAAAATGTTTACATTTTGAAAAATAAACAGAATCTTTTTTATTGCTGATTTGAATCCCTCTCTATGCCTTCACAGTGCCCCAAGGTTGACATTTCCTGTCCTTATTATATTCATTTCTTAGTTTGTTTTTATTTTGGGTTGGTTTGGGGCTTTTTTTTTGCTTATTTGATAAACAGTTTGTGTATGTGACCTGAACATGCAAGATAAAGTTCACTTGGGTAATTTTAATGAAATCTGGGAGGTTGGGAGAGAAAATCAGGAGGTGTTTGAAGACAGCGCTTGTATTTCACACTGTGTTGCAGCAGCTGAAATTACGTTCTGATTAATATTGTTCACAACTAGTAGTAAGTGACTGTACTGACCTTTGATAGTAGTTTTTTTAATACATGCCGGAGGTCAAGCAAGTAAAAGACCAAGGAGGTATGGCCAGGGGGCATGATGGGGAGAAAACAGGGAGGAGGTATTAATGTATTACATGCGGCATGTACATGCCTGCTGTTTAACTACAGTTCATTCCTACTTCATACCCTCAGGCAGCCTGAAGCTAATAACCCTGTCATCTGGAGAGATAACACAACGCTGATCATCACAATTTCACTAAATAAGTAATTTTAAATTAATTATATTGCATCCTAATAAGACCAGCTCTGGTTGACTCCTCGCTTGGATTACTTTGTCAGGACTGAATATATTAATTATTCGGATAAAGCTGTGTGTGCTTCAACACCAGCTGATGCTGAGTGTCTCTCTGTGTCGCCTACTATCTGCACCTCTCTAGCCTCCTGAAATTCTGATGAATGAGACTCACCAGGCAGGGAAATCCAGAGAATTTTTCCCTTCTCATTTAGCACTGCGTGATGCCATCCCACAGCTGTGCACGCCTCCCATTGAGGTTTTTGCTACAGTCCACCTCAGCTATGCCAGTTTATCTCAAGACATAAAGGACTGCGATTGAAATGCGAGCCTGGAGCTTGCAACTCAGCTGCCCTACGTGTGCTAGTATCTCCTAGTACACTCCAAAACAGCTCCCTTGACCATTTTGATAAGCCCAGAGTCTGCCAGTTGATAAAGTAGCCCCTTTATTTTGATATCCCAATGATATGAATGGCCCTGACAAGCTACTGAAAGGAGGGTTGGAGTAATGGGCAGGTAGCAAAGCAGAGGGAGATCTTGGAAAGCTCTCAGCCTGTAACAGCTACTTGAGAAACATTTCTTCAAAGTGCTCTTTTTGTCAGAAAGTGCCTCTGTGTTGAAACAAATCAGGTCTACTGCATTTTCAGTCTCAGACTAGAGCTGAAGCAGAATGGGAACATCAATGAATGGATTCAATTTTTTTCCCTCAAAATTTTAATTTATAGGAAAAATGGTTGAAATCAAAACATTAACATGATTGTACTATCATCTTCAAGCAAAAAACCTTCATGGTTTTGGCTTTTAAACCTTGATTTAGAATAAAGAAGAAGCAGGGATATTCAAAGTAATGGTAATTCTTTTGGGGTGGCAAAAAATTCCCCACTGATTATGGCCTGGCATGCTACAAACTGGACACAAATTTCAAATTTGGAACTAGTTTCAATAGTCTAGTTGAATATTCACCTTAGAGATCCTCCTAGTCCATGAAAGGTCCAGCCTTCAGAGACTTCTGAGTCAAAGGCATGTAATCTCCTCCAGCCTTGTTCATCTCTGCCCTGTTTTCTAGGATGAAGCACTACAATCCAGACATCCAGGGTGAAGGAAAAGATGAGGGAATGGAGGTGCAGAGTGTTACTGCATTCCCAGTCCATATATGCAATGTTCTTTTTAATGTCATGTTGCATCAGTGAGTGCTAACAAATGGTGGCTCCTAAATAGGAGGATTTGCTAAAGGGGAGAATAGCAATGAGACCAAGTCCTGATTTTGTTGAAACCATTATCCACTACTTAAAGAAAACATGTTCAGGGACTTCTATGGCAGATCAGGATGCCACCTGATCTGGAGTAGTTTAGTAAGACCTGGGGAGAACGATACCTAGAGGATGAATCTGGGTTTACTAAGTATGCTGCAAATTTCACTCTAAATTTTTAGTCAGCTTGTGTTTGGGAAGATGAAAGGCAGATAAATGAGAAGCTGGCTTCCTGAGAAGGAAGAAGACAAACCCATGAAGTCAAGCACAAGAAAGCAAAAAGGTGGGCTGAGAATCCACAGCCATTAGATGGGAGCTGAGGAGCGTGCATAACAGCACGTCATACTCCCACAAGTGGTCTAACCAGGCTGCCACAGCTAAGCCTCCCAAGCTAGACAAGCTCTTGCCTTCTCTGGGGGAATTACAGAGGGCCACTCACCATTGGACACAGTATGCAGAATTTTCCCTCCCAGTATGTGGTGTTCTCTAAGGCAGTGTGTCCTGCACGCAGGCAAGAAGAAAAGACTATCCCTAAATGCTCTGTGAGGTGATGAACTATGCTATTATGAAAAAAAAAGATCAGTCGTAAGCTAGTGTTGAAACTATACCTGTTAAGTACAAATGGGGGCAAGTAGATGCCATCACAAATTGTGTATGAAAAACTGCATTAAGTAATCCTTCAAGTCATTCTTTGGGCCCATGCTAAGAAGGATTTTCTCCCTTCAGATTTGCTAATGGGCAAGCTTGGTGATGGGCTCTAAGAGAAACACAAGGTTAACTAATATTGCCCCCTTTTGCAGCTGTTTTTCTTTGAAGAGAGAGTGGCAAAGCTCAAGAGACACAGTAGTTCAGAAGGTGCTGCAGGAATCAGACCCAAGTCCCTCAGGATTTGTATCCTCCCAGCAGTCATATTTTCACCCTAGGAAAATGAAACGTTGCCCGGCTGGCAATATTTTATCACTTTCTGTATAAGAGATCTCCTGTCTCAACAGCTGTTTACTTTATACATTTCCCCGTAAGATTTGCATCTATTTCAGATTACTGAGCCTAATGATTTAATAGGCCACTGCTATTAGACGTTCTCAAAAAGTTTGATCTGAATTCAAGGTTGATAGTAGCAGGAATGAATTATAGATTTGAGTCTCTAGTCGAAGGAAATAGGTTTCAGTGTCTCTCCAGAAGGAACTTGGTTATGATTAATGTGAACAGGACAGTATAACAGTTGATGAGAGCAAAGACTGCTTAAAGGAGGGAAAATGTTTATTTACTGTCAGAATTAAATTGTTATATTTATTGCCTAGACCAAGTATGAAAACTCTGTGTCTTACACAGACACAATAGAGGGACACATGTTGTCCCATGACAAGGAAGTATTGGCAAAAGGAAGTGTTTGCTTTCAGATTTCTTTTTAATAAGACTGACTTTCTCCAGGCAAGAGAGAGACTTCTGTGTGTTGCCTTACTCAAAAGACACATCCACAGAGGCATGCCATGGTTGACTAAGCTTACACTGTAATAAAGGCTACTTTTACTTCAAGGCTGGGGAAAGATTTTCGAGGTAACATGCTTTTATCAAAGCCTGTGAAGTTATGCAAATCAACAAACTCTCAATACTTATATCACATTGCTGTGTGCTGAGGGAGCTGGAGGAGGAGCTTGCCAAGCCACTCTCCATCATTTACCAGCGGTCCTGGTTGACAGGGGAGGTCCCAGATGACTGGAGGCTGGCCAATGTGACACCCATCTACAAGAAGGGCAAGAAGGAGGATCCAGGGAACTACAGGCCTGTCAGTCTGACCTCAGTGCCGGGGAAGGTTATGGAACGGTTCATCTTGGGTACGCTCAGCGACCACATCCATAACAACCAGGGGATCAGGCCCAGTCAGCATGGGTTCATGAAAGGCAGGTCCTGCTTGACCAACCTGATCTCCTTCTTTGACAAGGTGACCCACCTAGTGGACGAGGGAAAGGCTGTGGATGTGATCTACCTGGACTTTAGTAAGGCCTTTGACAGTGTCTCCCACAGCATTCTCCTGGAGAAGCTGGCTG
>VZTL01027392.1:0-12040 GCA_013400535.1 Scopus umbretta | reverse complement strand
GAAGCTGAAGTACAAATCTGACTTTTCAGGCTCTCTTCAATGAGCATTTCCTCCCAGGGAGGTACTTTAGGGGAGTGTTTCCAGCTACAAATTCTGAGCTATGGCCTCGAGGATGGTAGAATACAAGCCTCCGGTTCAGACCAGAGATGATTGATGTAAAATACTTGGTGATCAAATGACGACAACATTACCATTTCGTAGAAAAGTGAAAATGTGGTAATTTTTATAAACATTTTCTTGTCAGCATAACCAATTCATATGGTGGCAGCTGGTTGGTAGCCTTTCCTTCTGCAAACTTCAATTAGTTAGTCCCAAACAATGGAAAAGAATTGATTCAGGAATTAGACAGGGCTACGTTTCCAGACTAATTTCCAAAGGGAGAATTGCCACAGTTTGGATATATTTCCATGGGATGTAAACATAGAATTATCTCACAATCCTTTCAAATCTTCACCCCAAAGTTACTGCATGATTATAGTGGATGCTACAACTGGGAGGTTGTCACAAGTCCTAAGATAAATAGGCTTCAAGAAGCACAGTATTTGGGAGTCACTTCTTTCTGTTCCCTGCCAGCCTTCCTTTAATAAAGCATGCAAGGAATGAGCACACATATTCTGAAAGGATGCCAAAGTGCAATCACTGATGATACTCCTGGCCACACAGAGACAACAACAAAAAAAACCAAAAACAAAACAATAAAACCTTCTCAAATGTAGTTTAAGAATTTATTCACTCACAGAATCACAGAATATCCTGAAGAGAAAGAAAATGGAAATCCAGCCCAGGTGAAACTAATAGGAGAGAACAACTTTGGCAGGTGAGATGCAAAATGGAGATTAAAAGGTTCAAGAGCAAGGTTGAGGAACAAGGAAGGAAATACATAGTGACAAGTAATAAGGCATTCCTTAAGCACACAGGAAACTGCAACTCCAGAAGAGCCGGTGGGTCCTGTAGACAATACTGCAGACTACCCTGATGCAAAGGAGTCAATGAGGGCAGAAAAAGAGGTTGCACAGAAGTTAAATGGCTCCTCTGCTTCACTTTTCCCTTCAAAGTAGGGAAGAGAGATGCATGCCCTACGGTAATACAAGTAAAGAACTTGAGGCAGAACTGCCAGACAGAGTTAGAGGGGGAAAAAAAAAATTAAAAAAGAAACAACTCGAGAAATTCGATTGCACTAAACTGCATTTCCAGAGCTGAGAAAAATCAGTTAAAGGCACGTGTAAAGCAGCTAGCCTGAAACAGAAGACCTACAAACTAGAAAAGTCTAAAAAAAGCACATTTTTCACAATAATAAATCATGCCTTGCTAATCTACAAGAAGCCTTGAAAAATTTATCTTGGTTATTTTTCACTAGATGTAAATTGTTTAGATTTTCAAAGACTTTGAAACAAGCTATTAGGAGAGTTTGGTAATCTTGGGATAAGAGGTAAGGTCCTGTCACTCTTTAAAGTTCAAGCAACTGAGAATCCCAGGGTAAGAACAAAAAACAGTTCTTCCTACACAAGAGGGGTTGTAGCATGCAAAGGATCAGCCTAGGATCAGTGTTGTCAAGCGCGTTTATGAAGCATCTGAAAGAAAGAATGAAAACCAAGGTAATTTAAAGGTACACAAGGTAATTTAAAAAATGTGCTGCTAATATAAAATGTTATTAGTCAACAATATGGAGTTCCTTGTCCTCGCAACTACCCAGGCAACCGGACAACACAAATATCGGATAAAATTCACCACAGGCACATTGAAGTCTAATGGAATAAAAATATGCATCTGCTTACATACCACTATATACTAATGATTACTGAATTAACTTCTAGGCACCAAAAGAGTCCTGCAGACAAACAATGTCATATCCCTGTGCTTAACAGGAGCCTTTTCAGACTAGAAAAAGATTTATAATAGAGCTTCTAAAATTTTAAAACTGTAACATGAAAAAACTTTGACTATGGAAATCACAATGCAAGTACAGAATGCAGGTTAAATTTCAGCTAAATGTGCTCGCTAAAATAAGGGCATGAATTCTGAGCACACTTAGAAACAAACAAGCTGAAACGTTTTGCCAATTTAGAACTAGGTGCGGGGCTGTAAAAGGCCACTGAAAACAAGACACATGAGAGGATTTGCAATCTCTGTGAAGGGTGACCTACTACGCTATTTAAATAGAAGAGAGGTTAAAGCAAAGAAAAGTTTGCGTTATGAAAATAAGGACATTAGAGACACAGGAATTCAGAATTAAGATTAAGAAAACCTCAGTTATTCAGAGTTACAGAAATACATCTTCAAAACCAAAAAGCTTGGGTGTGGTTTACCTGTTCGGGAAATCTCAGTTGGTAAAATCCCACCTAGAATTAGAGCCTTATTGTACGTGCTGACAATGTCAATATAGAAATATGTGAACTTATCATTTATAGTATATATTGCACAATTGGAAAGGCTAAAGAAAGACAACACATTTTCGCTACACATCCCTATGGTTTGGCAAGTTTCTCCAAACGGAGACTCACGCGTGACGTGTGTGTGTAAAGCACAATGTTAGGGCAAAGTGTCAACATATCTCTCCCTCCCCCCCAACCCCCATAAAAATGCACAGTCTCCATATCCACCCCACCTACAATTGTGGTTAGCACAAGAAAGAGGAGTTCTTATTTAAAGGACTACTTCCTTGTAGATATAGTCATAAATAATTCAAACTAAACTATATTACATAGCAAGTAAATGAACAAAGTACATGTAAATATACCACCTTTGGTTTTTAGTCCTCTCCTTGTACTGCAGCACGCAACCTCTATCCATTCTCAAGAGCTCTCACCCTTTGTGAAAATTAGCACAGAGATGCTGTATTTGGGCATAGAGACGCAGACAAAGAAAGGGCAGGACCATGTAGCACATTACGCTACCAAATAAGAAGAGGTGTTTGTAAATACGATCTCAGTTGCAAAATACTAAAAGGATCTACAAATGTTTTTGAAAGCAAACTCAGAATAACTTTTCTACTTTCTAGCAGGGACTTCACCAGCTTTTCCTCCCATTCCCATCCCTTTTTGAACTTCAGATTTTTTCATCACGAAACCATGACCAATTTTGCAGGTAGCTAGGGACTGGGAAAGAAAATGTTCCCCACTTTCCTACACTTCTGATTCCAGACAGCTTTACAAAACCATTTTGAATGTTAAGCCCAGAAGTTTCCTCCCTTCAGAAGTAAAACCAAGGGCTGATCCCAGAGGGAAGACGGGACCCTCCACCCGTTATCAGGATAAAGTCAGGACCGTCACGGCACCAGTTGGTCATACAGGGACAGGTTTTGGCAAGGGGTTACGCCTGGCCCACACTCTGCCTTGGAAAGGTACAGTTATTAACATGGACCGACTGAAGAAGTTTACATCAGGAAGTGGAGAAGAAAACGAGCTCGCCAATAGTTTGACTTTCACCAGAAAAAAATTACAAGAGCAGCTCATGCTTAAACAGATGTCCAGAAAAATATTAAGTGACGCTGCCAAAGGCCCCAAGATAAATGCATTGCTATTAAAACTTACCACAAGAGGTTTCATCCCCACCCACTCATAAAGGGCACACACCTGAACACATACTGTATCATCAGAGATTTTTACTTCCACTAACTGTGTTAAACTTATAAATCAAGGCACTGATCACGCAAAGTTTTCACATGCACTTTTATTTACATTGTCTAAGTAAACCCCATTGTTCTCAGTGAGGTAACTCATAGCCCATAAAGCTGTTCCAATGCATAAGATGTGCAAAGACTATAGCTCAAACTACAAGTGATTCAGAGAAGAGACTGACACCTCTCAAAACACATAAACCTATAATCAAAATGGCCACTCAATATTAATGAGTCCAAAACATAAACTAAACTCCATGTCCCATTTAAAGACAGGTTCTTGAGCTAACAAACACGAAGGGAGTGGAGCTTGCCTTTTCTTCTTTATCACCCCATAAACACTGTTCCCTCACTATTTTGCAAGCACAGGGAAATTCCTGAAAACTAGGTTCGATGTAGCTACCCCTATTTAGGCAGCCCACATTCCCTGCAGCTCTTTACAAATCCTCTGCTGGTGGATGATCTATTTATGATTAGTAATAGAAGGAAAACAAGAGCAGCCTTTAGGCTCCTCTGAACTCTGGAGGTCTTTGGTCAAACTGATCAGAGGATCACCATACAGTAACTGGCTCCCCCATGGCTTTCTGGGGGTTTTGGGGTTGGTTTTTTTTTGTTTTGGGGTTGTTTTGTTTTGTTGTTTTTTTTTTGTCCCCCTGTTGCATAGGTAAGCCTAGAAGAGGAGGGAGCCTGCAGCACGGAGCAAGTATGCTAATGCCATATCATACTAACTGCCGTGCCAACGGCAATCACACACACACCCGCTCACACGCTTCTGCCAAATAATCACTTAAGCAAACATCAACTACAGAGATTAGCAAAAGCATCTGACAACGCGCAAATCAGACAGGAAACAGGGGCTAAAGGGACAGCTTAGAAAAGTGAGGAATTAGTAAGTGAAATGACATGAAGTTCCCAAATCAAAGCCTGCAGTGTTTTTGGAAGACTGCTGAAAATCCCATCTGTTGGCCTTAGAGGGAAAGCTAGTAGATATTTTCCATCCCTCGGTCCCTACTGCATATCAGCTGCACCAAGGCAGGCTTCTAATAAAAGCAAGTGACTCTTGCGCAAACAAAAACATCTTTGTGACCTCTGGGAAGGCAGCAATCCAAGCAAACAACCAGGCAGTCAGGTGGCACAAGCTATCGGGAAGCAATCGGAGCATCTCAGGGGCCTTTCGTCAGCACCAGAAGGAAAGCTAAGCCACTACCATAGAAGACTGGTCTTCCAGGAGAAACCACCGTAGGCAGAACAAGAAGTTCAAACTATTTCTCTTCGATATGGTGGGGGTGGGGAGGCTACTTTTGAACACATACTTTTTATTGTTCAAACTAAAGGAACAAAGTGTTTTCCTACCAGAATTAAGGCAGAGTATCAGAACAATGTCTTGATTTATCTGTAATTTACTAAAAGGTGCTTTACTCCAAAGGCACTTTCAATAAAAGTAATGAGATTCTGCTGCAAGAAGTGCAAGAAGAGTCACAACCATTTACTAGCATTACAACTCATTTATGTCTTATTTTGAAGACTTTGTCAGCAAAACAAATGGGGGGGGCACCCTTTCTAAATTTTAGTCTGAATTCTATAATCCTTATTCTGATGAAGCTATTGCTAAATATCAACATTGCCTGACCAATGGTTGGAGGATGTATGCCTGGTTTAATATTAATCTCTGCTTGACAGAAGAATATGATTCTTAGTGAGCTGAAAAAGATCTCAGTATGGAAATGGAAGAAGTTCAGTTGTCCAAAAGCAAACTGTGACCTTGTAGTGCCATAACACTGCAGAGACAGCACCATATTTGAGGTGCCATCTTTCTACCAAGGCTATTTCTAAGTTCCTTCTTGTATCACTTTCAAAGACAATCGACCTTTCTTAAGAGATCCATCCATTATCGTCTAACAAAGTGCCTAGAAGAGCATCACAGAAATGTTAAAATGGGCATTTTGAGCCAATGTCACTCTTCCCACTGTTGCTTGCATGCTGTAAACCTGTAAAAAAAGAGACAAAAAACCTGTAAAATAGTTATTTTTAAATACAAAGTTTTTGATATAAGAACTACCTACACACAGTATTAAGCACATTTTGGATGCTCCTGTCATGCAGGCAAAGATGCTCCAGACTGTGAGCCTTCTGTTGCTGGCTACAGATGGATGCATACATTTGCACTGCACTACTAAGGCTCTTTTGCACCTCAAGATACATGATGTGTGAGAAGTATAGCTAAAAAAATAAATAAATACATAAATAAATCTGTTGTACTAGTGAACCAATTGAAACAAGGAAGCCTTAAATGCAATAGTCATATCATCTTTAGTTGGTTATGAAACTAATGCCATTGTTCGCATGGCTCTGAGAACCAAAACCCAAGAACAAAACAGGTTTTGTGCCCAATACCCAATGGAACTGAATTTGTGAAGCCAGTTCAGTTGTTTTTGTTGCTTGCACTCAGACAGGGACACTCTTACTTCCACAGATACCTACACATTTACTGCTTGTGTCAATACACAGGGAATTCCTCCCTTCTGTTATACCCGTAGAGCACAATTACCTGTTTTTCACCTTTTGAATCCTTAGGGATAGCCTAAGGCAACAGGCAGATGCAGGTAGCGAAGTCAGATGGTGAAGACAACAGCAGTGGTCTGTCTTCCTTAATGAGCTCAGAAGATCAAGACCAACTTTGTACTGAAGCCTGAGAAACAGGCTACCTCCACCTTGTTGCCAGCATCACTAGTGCTATGCCTGTCTCCACTGCCAGCTGGACCAGCCCCACTAAGACAACAGAGCATCAGCCCCGGTGCTTAGAGGGAGGCTTGCTGAAGGAAAGAAGAGCCCACCCAGCCTCCTCTTCCCACCCAGTTGTTCATCTGGTTTTACTCCTAGGAGGAGAACTTGTACAGATAGTAAGTTGCTCCAAAAATACTGTTTGAAGACGGCAAAAATTCCATTTAATTTATGCTGTTAGTTAGCTGTGGACCAGTGTCAGAACAAGCAATTTGAACTGAGGCATTAGAGACTTTCTCCTCTTTCTCTTCCCTCCCCACAGGCACTTGACGATGGTATCATCTACCACTCACTAGGGGATGTTTACAAGATCCAAGCTACACTGGAACTCTGTAGAAACTAATGAGGACAACGGAAGGTTCTTGTAACACTCTCGTGAAACATTTAATGAGCTCTGAAATAGTGCTGGCAGGCCTCAGAGGAGAAAGGTCCAGTTTAAAATTGAACTTCACAGTTTACTAAATGGCAGTGGACTGGAGCCCCAAGCACTATTTATTTTTAGAGACTATGTTTATCAGAAAATCCCCAACTCCTGTAATGTACTTCTGCTCTAGAAGTCTTTACCCCTCTGTTGCAGCTGCCATGCAAGCAACGGCACTTGCCAAGCAATGTGCTCCTAGGGCCCAAATTAACATATTATTACATTTTTCTTAATGTAACAAAACTGGATTTTGCCTTAGGCATAGTCAGCTCTACTCCTCACCTCCAGAGGTTATCCACATTGAAACCAGAATCTATTGCTATTCTGGGAAGGCAAAGAAGGGAAAAGGCTTTTTGGAGTGGAGGGATGGAGGGGCTGGAAATCACCTGGCTGCATCAGTAATATATCTAGCTCTTTATTATATTCACATTCCCCCCTCTCATCTCCCATGAAACTGCCTACAGCTGTGTTCTCTCAACCTTCGGTCTGAAAGACATTAAAAAGCAAAAAGTCACTCCCACATATGTAAGCAAGGAAGGAAATGAGAAAAGTTTAAAATAAATCATTGTGGTGCCACTGCAGGAGGTAAAGCCAGATATTTTAAATGGTTCAGTGATTCTATTCCTTGGAATAAAATAAGGTGAGACATATTGGCCAAGAGAGTGTCTAGCTTGGTAAAGCCCCACTGACCCTGTCTACCATGTCAAGGTAAGCCATTGCTGAAAACCTAACAAACTGAACTACTTTAATAACCCTATGTCAAACACCACCTGCAACAGGGCCTTTGAAGTCTTAAAGGCCCTTACTTTTCACTAGTGAAAAGACTGTCTTTTCTGAGCCTGAAGAGAGTCTGAAAAGTATTAATGAACTTGGCATCACAAAATCAGTTCTTCTGGCAACTCAAAGCAAACACAATTTTAAGCAGCAAATTCCATACCGACTGCCAACTCTTATTTCATAGGCTGGATCAAGCTCATATTAAAGGTAGTGGGATTAAAGAGTTTCTCCACCTGATGACCACCTCCAATACAGGATCAATGGTTTGTAAAGCATATTTAAATTTAAGAAAAATAAAAATCTACTGGTCTTTATTTAGTGTCTATTACTGTTGGCACAAATAACAGGTATTAGTCCCTTGGAAGTTAATGATGCACAGAAGATAAGCCTTTTCTCATCTTGTGTAGTTGCTGCTGTGTCAATCCACAAAGACGCTGCCATACCATTTCTTATGCAACTACAGTTGCATAAAATGCAAACATCCACATTACAGAAGACACTGCTCACTCCTTTAATTTCATTTTTTTCCACAGTGCTTCTGCTGAAGAAACTGATGTGAGACAACTGACTCAAATTTCCCTCAGCTCTCCTCAAATGCACATTGAGCATTTGACAATGCCCACTTTTCTATTTTCCTCTCCCCAGCTCTATCGGAGAGGACACTCTATGCATTCAGAGCAGCACAATGGAGAATGATTTCCAAAGCATTAACTTGGAGCCATTGAGACTTGGATGTTTTCAAAACGACTCTATTGTGCTGGAAGGATTCTAGACTACCCCAGCTACTCTAGAAGAGAGTCTTTTACCCTTTCTCAAAAGGTCCATGCCTTGAGCCATCCCTGGAGTGCATTGTTGGGGCTGATTCCTTAGTGCAGCGAGTTCCATCAGTCAAAGCTCAACAGATACAAATAATATCAGGATATGGATATAAATTAGTGCGACAGACCCTAAATAGTTTTGACAGGTTTAGTAAGTATATATAGCGACACAGAACGCTATTCCTGCTGTCAGACATCAATATGTAGACAGAAGATTGGGGGCACCATGGAAACTCAGCAACATAAGAGTGGTATTGATTGGATAGAAAATGAGGCTGCAGTTTAAGCTTAGGGCTGCCAGAGATGCCAAGAATGGAGAATGACCTCCAGCAGTGAATTTTCAGCATAAGCTCCCTGTGAACAAGCCAGTCCAAGAAGGATAAATCAGGGACAAGCTCACCAGGGATATGGGTCGACCGAATGCAGGCTACCCGAAGCAGATGAGAATCACTCTGTGTGTGCGCGCGTTACAGTGACCTAGTTCGTTCAAAGACAGCATTTTGAATGGTTTATTATAGAGGCTTGAAACAAAGAGATTTCCTCAATTAAAGTCCTGAAATGAATCCTCTAAATGAAAATGCTTTTGATACACTGATCAGCAAGAGGTTGTAAATATTGAAGCACAGTATACATTGTTAAAGACCGGTTCCCACAGAAAACACCACGGTTGGGAGCGTAGGTAATGAGGGGGCCTGAACAGAGCAGGAAGTTTCATGAGCAATGCCAGCTCCATCCCTCATGCCCTAGTGTTACTAAAACACTTGTTACACTGTAACACTTGATAAATCCTATCTTCCCTGCTGCAAAAAAAAAAACTACATTAAAATAAAATAGTGTATGAGTTAAATGAGTGCATTTTCAGGTATCCTGTAAAGGATTATTTTTAATTGTTATCTGAGGACTCGGGAGCAACCATTCCCAGAACCATCGAGAAGAACCATATAGGACGTGTCAGGGAAGTACCTTGCTGGAGCCGTGACTGCTGGAAGTCAGCTAAGTAACAATATGCACATTAGCTCCAGAAAGATGAATCTACACAAAACATCCATCAGTACAGCTGTGTCAGGAGTAAGATAAGCCTGCAAAGCGTCCTCTGGGTCAGTATGGGCGTAGAGGAGTACAGGCATACAGTGCTGGGATAGCAGCACTACGCTTTGTAATACTATAGTAAGACCAACCTTCTGCTGGGAAGGATGAATCAGCCAGCAACTGCATCTCAAATAACTGGTGATAGACATCTGGATAATTGCAAGGCGGCTGTTTTTCTTAGGCCACTTCTACACTATAAACAAAAATTTACTATTTGTAAAAGAACGATTTGTTGCTGGCTTGTGTTTTTCCCACCCAAGAGCTTGCTGAAGTCGGTAAGCTTCTGTCCTTCAATTTCATCCAAAGTTTCATAAGTAATAAGTCACCAAAGAGTTTAGCTTAGCCTGGAGACAGGAATATATTAAACTCCTGCTTTCCTTCTCTTTAGGAAGAGTCACTAAATTATGCAGCAGGTTTTTTTTGTTGCTGCTTTTTTTTTTTTCCGTTTATCCTCTCCAGTGAAGTGCCCTCTCCATTCACTTCCAAATTTTCATTACTACAGCAAATTAACAAATTTTGTCACAAATATTCAGGGTCACTTTTTTCTTCAGACCATTTCTCTTTACAAAAAGTTCAGGCTTCTTTTTTTTTTCCCTTTTTTTCTTAATTAATTCTTATTTCTTTGCAGGGAGGAAACAGAAATACACAGGAAAAAAAAAAAAAAAACACATAAAATTTGCTTTGTAAATCAGCTCAAGCACACTGCCCAGAAAAGGTAAGACAAGTATTTCTTTATAACAACTTTTCCCATATCCCTCCCTTTTCTCTTTCTCTCCATCCCTTCCCTCCTTCTCCCCAATACAAGCAATTACACACTCAGCCTGCTCCTCATCCAAAAAGTTTAACTTTGCTAAAAACTCAAAAAAAAAAAATAATTAAGGCCCAAAGGGAAAACAAGGAAAGTGCAGAGTTCATGAGTTGATGAGCCACAGGTAGAGCATTCTGCTGCTGCAATACAGGTCATTTAGAGCAAACAGGATCCAGTTAGAACACCTACCACTACCCTAGCTGCAGGGTTACCTCACCAAGAAAGATTTAATGCACGTCACAAACATTTCCACAATGCTCCCAAGAACCAATTAGTCTCTAGGGTTTACATCCTAGAATCCAGCTTTAGCACGTACCACTAATCTACTGCACAGCAGACATTCACCGCCGAGGAAAACCACTTGCGCTGTGGAAGAGAGAGGCGTGCGAAATCCAGCTAGAAGGTGTAAGAGGAGCAGGTGAGCTCCCGAAGAATTAAGGCTACTTTTCCCCCCGTAGAAAAGCTCTACTTTTAAAAAGGAAAAGATGAAGGGGGGTAAGGAGTTAGAAGCATCAATACTGGAGACCATAACACACCTGCAGAATGATCTGTATGCTCAACAGGAGGAAACTGTGTTTTCACCATTGTTAACTCGGTTTTTCTCCCAACCCATCCCTCCAGAGGAGATGGAAGACGCAAACTAAGGACAGCAGTTTTAAATAGATCTGTCAGCGCTTGCGAGACTCAGTTGTTCCACCAGAAAGCAAACCAGGGATAAGAAGGCAAAGCCCCAGGAACACCACCAGTTAAAGCGCTCGGTCTGAGGGTACAATTTACACTCATTACCCCGAGTCTCAGCCGGGACACTCCTGGCACCGGGCAGCTGGGACCTGCAGGGGGTTTGCCGCTTTGGGGTCACTCCGCTGCCCTTTTGTCCTCTCGAAACGGACCGGCCCGAGGACTCCCGCCTCCCTTCCCCGCTGGGTCACGTCCCCCACCGCCACCTCGCTCCTTCTCACCCCGCCTTGGCTTTTGAACGCTCCCGCTCACCGACCCACCGCGCCAGCGCTCCCCACCACGGCCAAGGCGCGGCGGGGGGACGGCGGCGGCCCCGCCACCCCGGTTCCTGCTCCCGGGGCACCCCCAGACCTCGCACCCCGCCTGCCCCTCGGGCAGGTGCCTCCGGGGCCGCAGCTGCCCGCCACCACCCCGCTGGGTCCGGGCTGCCACCCAAGCCCACGGCCCCTCTCCGCGGCACCCACCGGGAGGCGAAAGGAGGCGAGGCGGGGCCGGGGCTGCGGCGCCCCGCTTGGGGCAAGCCCCCCGGGGCAGGGCGGGGAGCAGCGCTTCCCGCCGTCCCCCTGAGGAAGCGAGCGCGGGGGGCACCATTCCTCCGGCGGACCCCCGGAGCCCCCCGCCGCCCCCTCGGACTTACTTGGGGCGCCGACAGGCTCTTCTCCCGCAGCTGAGAGGGGCGAGCCGCGGGCGTCCCCGGTGAGCAGCGGCGGCTGCTACCGCCGCAGCGCGTCCCTTCGCTTCCCCACGGACGGGCTCGCCGGCCGCCGCCTCACGCCCCGCTCGCCGTCTCTCTCTCCCGCCGGAGATCCCTCGCCGAGATTTTTATACCGGAGGCAGGGAACCTGATCCGCGCTTTGACTCGGCACAGCCCGGGCTGCAGCGAGGCGGCGAGAGGAGGGAGGCAGGAGGGAGGCAGGCGGGCGGCGGGGCAGAGCGAGCGGCCGCGCTGCCCCCTCATGTGATGCGGCGGGGCCGCGCCCGCCGGGCGGGTC
>VZTL01027391.1:0-13366 GCA_013400535.1 Scopus umbretta | reverse complement strand
TTTTTGTTTTGTTTTGATTTTTTCCCAGGGAGCTAACATTTATAACTTTAAAATCTCCTTCCTCGGCAGCAATTGCTCAACCATTCTGCAAACAAAGTTAGGATGGCTTCTCCTATGTGCCCTTGAGTCGGGACACAGGAACAAGACCTTCAATATTCAAGATCTGTATGGATCTTTCGTGATTTGTGGTATTTGTGGTTTCCCATTTACTGCTTAGAAAGAATGGAGGAAAGCAAAACAAATAGAAAAAGAAATCTCTGTGAAACTTAAGGAGCTTTTGTGGGTTTCCTATGACTTTAATACTATATTTAATATCAAAGAAATTAAGTAGCTGTCAGTCCCAAGATGGGAAAATCAATTCTTTTCTGACATTTAATTTGTGCTTTTGAGATGCAACGTAACAGTAGTAGAGAATAAAGGTTCTGACTTTCCTATTGGTTAATTTCAAAGCTTTGATTAAACCTTTCATTTGAAATAGTTTCAATTTTTTATTTGACACTTTTACCAAGGTTGCCAAAACTCTGACTGCTTTAAATGAGAAAAGACGGTAAGATGTCATTTCCTATCTGTAGATCCAGGTTTTTGAGCAACATTTCCTTGGAATCTACATCTACATTTCACTAGAAATTCATGATGTAATGAATTTGAAGAGACAGCAAAGTCATAATACAAGTAGTAGACTGGTTGTATTCACCATCTCATCGAGTATCAAAATCTAACTGCTTGCAAGACAATGAATTTTTTGGACTTCTCTATGAAAAGGTCTGAACAGTCTTACAAAGAAACACAGGGAGGACAAGTGTTGTGACTGAAAGCACAATTAAGACCCTTCCAGTGGAAGTGGATCAGATAGCTAAGTGTTTCAGGCTTCACACCTTTATCAAACTGTGCACTCTACATTCTTTTTTTTTTTTTTTTCCCTATTACTGTTTTTTCTGTATTTGTCTTTAGAAATACCACTACATGCTGTAAATATCCCCATAGCCCCATGACAGTGGCTGTAACTCAGCAATGAAGTCATGTTCTCTGGGCTGGAGCTGAAACAAGATCTCATCTTATTCCCACTGATAGCAGCAGAAATGCTTACAGTAGAAAATGTATTGTTAAAATTAGAATCCCTTTAAGTATCAGTTGCATTTTTTTCATAACTAAACTTATTTAGTCATGAATAAAGCCAGATACTGCAAATATTTATAACTAAATGGTATGCTGGCAGCAATCTGTCAAACTGGAATGAGTAGGACCACTGCCATGAGTAAGCGCTGCATAAGGAAATGAGTGTTGGACCAAGCAAGGCTTCATTACTGTCACAGGGATCTAGACATCTGGAAGGAAGGCTGCGCTTTCTTTACTTGCCTCTGACATACTTAGCCACTCATTTGGCTTCTCTTGCCTCCTGACATGCTAATGCTCTGGTACGGCGCAGGGACAGCACACTACTGCCCCAGTCTTGTTTAGGGACTGTGGGTATCAATGGAATGCAAAAGTTGCTTTGAGAGGCAAGGTACATATTCATTTTGATAGGTAATAATAGACGACTGCTGTGGCTAACATTTTAAATATATGATAGAGTTAGGATTATGAATACATAGTTTAATGAAAATGTGTTTGGTAAATTCTCTCAGACAAATATGCTTTTGTTCTGTCCATACAGCGTTGAGCACAACAGGGCCATACTCCTTCTTTAACTTCTCCAGTGTATTACAAGTAATAAATAACAATATATGCTCATGGGAGGATTTAGTAGTTAGGACATCTTGTCTATTACCTTACAGTATACATAATTCAAGCTTTATTTTCGTTACTTTTTTTTTACTAGACTACTTTTCCATCTTCTTCAATCAGAAGTCAATAAACTACATTTTTGTCCTATGTCTAACTTGTCAAGGTCTCTAAGAGAAAATATGTTTTAAAGGAGTAGGAGTTAATGGTCACTCCTGCACCATAAATTGCATTGGCAGACACACTAGTAGCTTGTAGAAGTAAGGATGGCTTTCTCCTTGAAAGCTCTAATGAGACTGGGGAATAATATACAATCTGTGATTCAGGTGCACTGCACTGCAAATTCGGGAGCTTTTAAACAAGTTGTAATGCTTAATAATACTGGAAATACATTCCATCTGCTTCTTTTCTGAACTCAGCGAGATAAATACTTGTTATATTTGTGGAACTTAACTGCCTTTGATTTCTATTGCTTTCAAAACACTTAATGATTATTTTATACATGTGAAAGTCAATGCCCTCAAGGATTGTCTTGAACTTAACCACAATGGATAAAAAGGAAAGACAGCAAATTCTTCTGGAAACTTCTTGACAGTTTTTGAATAACAGACTTTTAACTCAGTTACTACAAATCTTTTGTAACTTGTGTCATTATTATTAAGCATCATAAGTCTCCCAAGACAATTACAGCCAATAGGGGCATATTAGTTTAATTTTATATGATGTGTTTTCAGACTACGTAGGCAACTGCTGCTAGAAGAAGGAAACTTGCAAGGAAGGAAAGAATGAAATTTTAATACTTGGTTGAAGCACTCTGGGAATGTTTTTTTGAAGGAGTAAGACAGCATAAGACTGGTCTTTTCTAAACAATAAAATGAGTCTCACTTCTAAGACTAAAACTTGGCAGATTTGTAGTTTTATTCCTGCTACCAAATACTTTAAAGCCTGTACAAAACTGACAGCTTGGCAGAAATCATAGCCCTGGAAATAACTTGATATGCATATTAACCCCAGAAGAAACAAGGTTGATTCAGTCTATGACCTGTATTCATCTATAACCTGCAGCCTGCTCACAGTCAGTGCAACTCATTAGTTCTTTTACTCTACGAGCAAAATCTTGCATACAGTGATTTTGTTTTGAAAATGTGTCAATGTGCAAATAACTAAGACAAAGAGCTTTCCTGATCTTTGGAGAGACTCAGACACAAGAAGACTTTATATCAATTTCAGTAGTTAATGACTGGAAGTAGTTAAGGACTGTATATGTCCTTAGTGTCAGTCTCATACAAGATCCAACTGTATATTCAGCTACTCAGAGTTTGTTACATGTTAAAGACCATTGTTTTTTATTTAATCTATTTACCTGAAAGTACTTTCCAGTAATTAACTTGTAAGAATTTCAAACAAAACAAAATTAATTCTTGCAGAAAATTGTGAAAATTGAAATCTTAAAAGTTGAAACATATCAAATACATCTATAACATATATATATATATAACATACATAAATAAATACAGATTAATTAATTTTTAAAAAAGAAATGACAATTTGGAAATCTCAAAACACAAACTTCTGCCATTTCAATTTGAAAGTGAAGTTTAACTCAAGAACATGAAACTTTCTTTGGAAACATGAAATTAAAACATTGTGCATTTGTAATTGAAATTCTAAAATAAATGACATGAAAACTGTATTTCCAGGCTCAATTTTGAACGAAACCTTTTTCTTCAAATCAATGCTTCCTTTTTTCTTGGAATACAAGTTCAGAGCTTCAAAAATTTGGCAAGTCTCTCTTGTCCACGCAAAAGTTCAATGAGCTGTAGTTGTGTGGCCTGTCCCTTAAAATTGTACAACCTCATTAAGACAGGAGTCAATTAACAGCTGACTATTTTTATCATAGGTGTACATATAATTTTTATACTATCTAACAGCATTGTTTTGTCCAAACTGAAAGAAAAATATTATTGCAATATCAGGGCCTCTGTTTTAAATTTTTTGTTTTGACTGAGGTACAGAAGTATTACAAAATGGAAACCTTTCTGCCTTTTCTCACCTTGCAATAAGAGACACTGTCTATTTGGCCTAGTCAGAAACATCATGAACTATTGCTAATGCCATCACTGGAAGCTGTTTAACCAACTTATTGGAAAAATTTAATAGTCCGTCTTGCCTCGCAATTCCTGCTTTCAAATACTGCTGTTTATTATCCTCTCATTCTGAATATGAATGTTATCTGTTATTCACCATTATGAGAAGATTTTCCAGCTAGATTTCAGACTCGTAACTGAAGAAGAACTTGATTATACTGATGTTCAACTCCCGAGAGCCACATATTCTGACCCTTCAGTGACTATTAAGACAGAGATACCACTGACAAACTTAAATAGGTGGATGCAAACTTTGGTTATTATTCTCTGACCATGTTCTGAAGAATCAGGCTTATTAGCTGTCGTGAAACCATGGACCAGAGGAGAGCATTTAGTCCAGTTATCTCTACTGTGTCAGCTTTCACAGAACATTTACATTTGGAAAAGAGGAGGCTGATCACATTTAATTGAGGGAAAATGGTTACTGATTATCATTCAGAAAAGGAGCAAAAACCAACACTGTACCCTCCATCAAGAACATCTGTTCTTTAGCGTCCAGCATACAGTAAACAGAATTAAAATCTGTCTGGATTTCTGTGTATTTGCTTCAGGACACTGAGTGCAAACATGCCTTTTATCAGCTCCACCAAGGCAAGAAATGCATTAGCATTTACTCAGTTCAAGCTGTTGTCTTGCCACCTCTTGGGTTAAGGGCTCCATGACAAAACCTATGGCAGACAGAAGAGGGAGCAGAGCCGGAGCGCCTGTATTCCCCCTGCCACCCTCTCACACTTTGGCTCTGACTGACTTAGTGAAGTTAATTCCAGTCACTGAATTACTGAATAAGCCTTTGTGAGCCATCACATCACCAGTGATCTGGTGCAGCATTTTTTTTTTTTTTAAATGATGGAAGTGGGTATGGAAAGACTTTTCTGCAGTCATCACGAAAGGCTTCTACACAACTTATCCAGTTAATGGACCTTTCTCAGGGTACCAGTAGAGGATAATTCGCAGAGCTCTTAAATTTATACAACTTTTCTAGAAAGTCTCCAGTTGACATAATAATGTCAATGACATAATAAATTCATTCTTTCCCCTCTAGTGGGATAAACTATCAGCAGAGCTCATTAGCATCTTCTAAAACAAAGCCTCTCCTAAAATCCTGTTGACATCCCTGAAATTTATTGCAAGTCGTATCATACTATTTTAGAAAACAGTACTGGAAGGGATCTCTGGAGGTTAATCTGATCCAGTATAACTCAACAGCCTGTAGACCACTGGTGAGCTGCAGAAGGACTGGTGCTTGTGCCAGCTAGCAGATGTAGTCTGGAGCTGCCTCCCAATTGTTATCAAATGCCTCCTGGCAGGCAGAGGCAAAACCTGGCTCCTGACTGCTGTCAATACCTGCAGGCGGGGATAATCAGGAGCTGGCTTCCCACTACAGTCGGTACCTGCAGGCAGACACAGTTGGGAACCTATATTTGTAATTATTGCAGTGAAATTAAGCTATATTTTTTTAAATCATAGAGTACAGTTTAATCTAAATGTTAAGTATTTTATTTATTACCCCTCTTCCCCAGCTGTTGAATAAGAGTTGGAGACAAGGTAGTCCCACAGACTTTTTTGAACAGGGTTGGATGATCCTTTGACTACGAAAGACTGCGAAAACCAGAACTAGTTCATCTCCCTGCCAAAGGCAGGATAAATGAAACCTACATCATTCTTGCTTCTAAATTCGAAGGTGATTTATTCTTTATATTAAAAAAAAAATTGCAGCCATAATTTTGTTTCCAATAAAATAGCTAACCTTTCTTATTACATTTTATGCAATGTCTCACGGCATTTTAAAAAATATTTTTAAAGGTATCTGAAAAAAAACCCAACTTCAAAAAGCAGAAGTGGACAAATTTCAAAATAGAAATGACTCCAAACTTTATGCAAAAATTTAGCTATAAAAGAAAATAAAAAGCTACTTTATTGGTAAGAAAGGGAATATATGTTCTAAACACAGTATGTTCTAAACTTTGAATCACAGTCTTTCATTGGGGTTTGAGATGGTGACCTGCAGTTTAAAGATAAAAAGCCGCCTATGCAAAACCTGATGAAATACCATATTCTTACAAAATCAAACTGAGAACTTCCAAAACTACACTTGTGCCTGCTTTGGTTTATCCTATGAGACGCAGATGTCACTGGCCTTTCACATCCACCGTGGAAAACAGCAAACATCACCGCTCCCATGCAGTGCTATGAATCATCCCAGCTCTGGCTCTTTTTCGGTCTGTTGCCCTTCCTTCTTCAGCACAGAAAGTAACATTTCCTTAGGACTCTATGTAGTATAATGGAGTTAACTGCTGCCTTTTCTTACCTTGTAGTTGAGCTTTGTTTGAGAAGGAGATTGGGGGAAAAGCCTGAAAGAAAATGTTCTTATGTTAGATCCTGCTGCCTTTCATGGGAAAGGAAACACAGGTGTTGCTGCACTTTTGTTGTGTGTTTAGAGTCTGTCAACGTCTCCCATTCCTTTGGCTATCTTTTGTGTTACAGTATGCTTTCCTAATGTGTATCAGGCCTATGACAGTGGCCAGAGTATCCAAATAGTAGCTTCAGTGTGGTTTTGGAACATTATTATTATTATTATTATTATTATTATTATTATTATTATTATTATTATTATTATTAACCATTAAGCACACTAAGGAAAGTTTATATTTCACACTTTCTGTTTCCCTACAGGTGCTTGGCTTTAGTTAGAGAGCAATGTTTTAAAACCCATGTGTTAATAAAATAAAGGAATAAATGTCTACACAGAAACGTCACTTTTTAGAAAAAAGACAGTAAATTGAAATGTATTATTCCACATCTGGAGTTCTGCCTTTATCCTTGAAATGTCAGTTAACGCAAAAAACAGCAACTGAAATACTGTCTCACGCTACCAAATGTTGTTCCTGCCTATTGTCGCAATAAGAAGTATCAGTGAAATTAAAATTGATATTTAGTCAGTCTGAAGCAAGGTGGGATGATTGTGAGTTACTAGCGCAGAAGTCAGCTTTGCAGACTTAGTAAAGAAGAAATTGTTTTCATCATGAACTATAACTACATCAAACAATCATAGAATGTTTTATTCATGCCATATTTATGTCTGGATACAATCAAGTTATTTGCTAGGTGAACAGAGATATAGGGTTTTGGGGGGATTAAAGGTACAAAAAGGAGAATTTTGCCTTTGTGTTCCAACCTCAGACCAGTGTGAAAAAAATCCCAGCCACACACAAAATAAACATCTGGCACAAAAATACAGTTACTTTCCTGCCATTAATACTGCAGCAGATTGAGCCTTGACATAATAAAAAAAAAGGAGGGTTGAGGTGGAGGTTTTGAAGACACATGATTTTACATGGGTGTTGTGGTTTAACCCCAATCGGCAACTGAGCACCACCCAGCTTTNATCAGCGTGTTATCAGCATTGTTCTCATCCTAAGTCCAAAACACAGCACTGTGCCAGCTACTGGGAAGAAAATGAACTCTGAATTAAGCTGAAACCAGGACAATGGGGAAAAAGGCTTTGGCAATCCTGTTTAGCCAAAGACTTGTCCAAATCTGAACCAAACTGGGGCAGACTGAGAGCAGTAATAAAGAATGGCTGAGGGTTTGGACAGAACTACTGGTTACTAATAAGGTGACCACTTTTGGTTGCTAAAAATTTACTGGTGACATTTTTATTTTTCAGTTTTGCCATTGCAATCCTAAAATACCAGTATAAATCTGCAAATAATTAAACACACCCACTCCACAGATATTTCCCATAATCCAGAGAAATAAATCTAGATATATGATACAGCACACACCGCAGCCGAGTTCCCCAACTTACATAACATTTTAAAAGAAAAGCAGAGTAAAAGTGACATGACAGCTCTTTGAGGTCATGGCCCAGTATGTTGATCCTGCTATATTTAAAGGGTAAGATTGGGTCACTAACTAAGAGCAGTGCTGAAGATTTTTATTTTTTTTTTCATTTTGGTCTTGATGACCCCGGCAGAGGTCTCACTTATTAAAGTGTGTTTGTATATGGAGGCAGCTCCAGAGGGAATGTCTTAGATTATGCTCTTAGAATAGTGTCTGAAATTGGAAAAACACTGCTTAAAGAAACATCATGATGGCATTGAAGTCTCATTCTAGCCTGGTGCACAGCTAATGCGGTCACTAACTAAAATACACAGCTCTGCCCTGACAAGAGGTAAAACGCTGGCATTTTTGTTTTGTGTAATGGGAACGATATTGCTCTGTGCCGTATTTTTGAATGTGTTCCTGTACATAAAAAGAAAGAACGTGGAGGTTCAAAAGAGAGAAAATATTCCATATTATTGTGATATATTCCATCCAACAGAAAACTGATGTTTATTTCAGTATATTCAGATGTGTCAGAGGATATATGAAAGTATCATGCTAACTTTTAACATCCATATGTACACAGGCAATTAGAGGTACCCAGTGAAACACTGTGGGCATTGGTGTTACTTCCATTTGTAAACTTTTTCCCCTTTTTCCATTGTAACATTTTTGCATTTTCCCCTTTCTTAGTTATAAATAAATTAAAAAAGGGGGAGGAGGGGAATGCAACTTAATTGCACATTATTTGCCTATGAAGCTTCATTTAAATGACAGTAAAGAAATAGTACGGGGAGACCTATGGAGCTTATAAGAGCTGGGGAGAAAATCTGAAAAACAAGACAAAACAACATTCAGTAATGAAAATTAAAAAGCCAAATACTTAAGGGAAATAATCTGAAATACAAATATACTATGGAAGGAAGATAGTGTTTGGAAAGCACCAAAAAAAAAAAAAAAAAGACTTAGGGTGAATAGTGAACAGCAAATTAAATAAGGGCTTGCAATGTGATACAGCTCTGGGAAAACAAACAACCGTGATTTTGGCCAGCATATACAAAGGGATCACATTCAAAGTGAAGCAGTGGAGTTGCATCAGAGGAGACAAAGCATTTGAGAATATGCTGTAGAAAATAATGGATTCCTGTAGGTGTATACAAGGTGATTTCCTGGGTTAAAATTCAAAGCTATGTGAACAGGTGCAGCTTCATAAAATTTAATAAAAATTTACCTCCTTTTTCTAGAATTGAATTTGATTCATTTTGTTCAGTAACTCTGTGACTTCTTAATTCCCATAAATTTAGTATACCCCTTGGAATCCATCCTGAAGTTTTAAAGGAGACCACACTGGAGAGCAGCAGGTCAATGAGTCATTTTCCAGTTCTTCTGTTCTCAGTTCCTTTCCCCATTTATGAGCTAGGTTTTTTTAAGCACCCATGGGAAACTGAAAATGTTTCAGGCCCGACTGTTAGCTAGCTCAAAGACTGCAGGCAACTCCCAAACTTGCGTAACCTTGCTAGTAAACATGGAGAGCTCACCAGTGGCAGCTGAGGCTGCAGCCTACTGCAGGCACATGAAGCAGGCAGATCCTGCCTGCCCTTCTGGAAGGTGGAAATGAGCAACTACAATGCTAGCTAAAACAATTTGCTTGATCTTTAACTCTTTAGTTCTGCAAAGTTACAGTCATATGACATTATTTAAATGGAATTTCGGAAAGCTTCTTATACCGTTTTCACATGACAAGCCCCTGCTTAGGCTTGTAGCTGCAAGGATTCAGGAAAGAAGCACTGGAATGGTTTCAGCATTCTTTCAATGCAGAAAACAGAGCTGGTCACCTCGGGTGACACAACTGTTAGAGAAAGACTGAGACATGGGCTGTCAACTTCACTGCCTTTGACCTGCCAGACAGCATGCATAACATACGTTACGGGTCCCGATCCTTTGCTAACCCGTGCCTTTTCTGGTAAGCTACAGCTGTGCCTAAACAGTGCAACATATGAGCACTAGTATACTTGGAAATCCTGCATGGCTATCATTGAATTTGTGCTTTGCACACACTTTACATCAGTGAAATTACCTCACAAGATGTTGAGCAGTAGAGAGACAGGCCAAATGTTTGCAGACTGGGAGTATTAAGTCTACACACTGCTGCAGACGTAACCTTTGCTTCAGGACCCTCGTGTCCAGCTAGGCGTTCGCAGTGTTGACCAAGAGACCAGTGGTCTCACCAGTTTGGAGGGAAATGAGCAGTTGACTGCTAACAGTACAAGGATGACAGGAAAAAAAGTCTGCTATCTACTATAATTAAAAGTAAAAGCAAACCACCTATCTGCTCTGATAGAAGAGACAGGGTAAGCATGTGCAAGGCCAATGCTCAGTGCTCTTAAGTAAACAAACAAACAAACACAAACAAAGAACAGATGTTTGATTCATAGGAGCTTTAAACCGGTGGGGTCACTTCTTGGACGTCTGCCACTTTCCATGTGGCAGTATATAAATCACACACAGAGTCTGTAATCTATATAAAAATCTATATAGCCTAGACAGAGGAATGGGCTACAAATTTGTAGCCCAGGGAAATTTGCTGATGGCATGGAGCATAGTAGCACACTGAAGAAAGAACTAATTTCAAGTTCAAATAAAAGTTTTTAATTTGCAATACAACTTGGCTGCTGTCTGTACCATATGTGTCTTTCAAAGTAATAAACAAACATAGTGTATACACAGGTGACTGCAATGGAATTACAGTGGGATTACTTCGAGAGAAATTGTAAAATAGGGGGATCTTTTCATCAAATATCAGTTAAATGTGGAGAAGCAATTAAATAGAAGAAGAAAAACCACCAGGAGAATTCACTATACAGGTGAAAGAGTCGAATGAGTGTTTTTCAGTGCTCTGAGCCAAGGTAGAAATGTCTTTGCTTTTACTTATAAACCCTTTTCCCAACAACCTGTTTTAGCACTTGGGAAGGCACAAAGAAGGAACAGAAAGATAGAGAGGATGATGACAAGCTATAAATCTCAATGCTTAAATTAAGTGGTAGGGCTAGAAATACAGTACAGTGCATCACTTGTTACAGTGTGACAAATGGTGCTCCATTTGCTAAAGTCATTTACAACTGGCCATTAATAAAGGGGCTGGGACAGGGGATGCCACTTGCTGAAGTTCTAAAAGGAGAGTGATTAAAAGTAGCTGGAAGTCTGAGTATGCACTTCAGAGTATTGGCCAGGAAAGGATTTAATTCTTGTTCTTAAACATAAACATTTTACTGATAGTGTGCACTGCTCCCCCTAGGATTATAAAATCTAACCATAACAGACAATACTCCAGATGTGTTGTAAGGAGAAATTACTGGGAAAACCTTAACACAAGGTAGTTACTAAGATGCTTTACCCTTGTATTATAGGACAGAGGTTTGTGGAACATCCTCCTGAAAATTTACCAAGACCACTGTAGCAAGCTCATTCATAAAAAAAACCCAAACCAACACCACCACTTACAGCCAAAAAGTGACCTTGAAAATAAGATCCCATTTACACAGAAACCATGATAATGATATAAGTAATTAAACTACATAAGATCTTTATGAGGGTGTTCTCATTTAGTTTCAGAATAAACTCAATACGATTTAATTTCATCTATTTTGAAAGTGAACTAAACTAAATCATATTAAAGCCACTTCTAGGGAAAAAATACCCATAAAGGGGTTAAGTCATTTAATTAATTCATTCATTTTTAAAGTTCATTAGAATTAACTTCATGCTTTGCTGGTATTCAGGAAAGAGTTGAGTATCACGGTAGTGATACAAAATAATGAAAGATAGTAGCCGGTTAAATAAACTACAGTATACTTACAAGTTATAAGAAAACTATGGTTTAGAATGAAGTTTTTTAAAATATTGCTGTCATTCATCTCACAACAATAATTATTTTCAAGCTATTAAAAGCACACAAATATATTTTAGCACTAAAACTTTAACAATAAAACTAGGACTCTTACTGGATAGGTTTTTTTTAAAAAGCTAATTCTTTAATTTCATTAACACAAAGATGCAATAATGTTGTAGATAATATTTAAAATAGTCTCAGAATTTCTAAATATTCTGATGATTCAAATGTAATCAAATAACTTATACATAAGGACAATGAGTATTCTATCTGAAAGAAAAAGAAGGGAAAAAAAAGAGAAAAAGATCATACTTTCAATGGACTCATGTAAGTACTCCAAAGCAATGTTTATATTTTTAATTATTTTATTATGAACAGAGTGACCTCAGGTGAATATTAGTTTTGCTTATAAATGAATAATATATACAAAAGTAGTTACCTTAGATTATAGACATGCTGGATTATAACATTATAAAACATAAAAACCATGTCAATTTTTTTTTTTTTTCAGTCCTGTAAATGTTGCAATTGTTAGGAAACAAAGCAAATAAAATGCATTTCTTTTTAAAAGATGGGTTAAACCTTGTTAAATTACTTTGAAAACACATCAGTTCCAAATTAAACAGGCATTAGATTTTGTTCAATTCATCCACAAATGAATTCTTTCTGGTAGTGAGTTAAGCTTACTAGATATAAGATCACATAAATTTTGAATGAGAATATAATGAGGAGAAACTTAATAAGTTTTCATTAATGTACCTTCAGATCACAACTTTAGCGGAGCCAATTATACCTCCCAAATATTCCAAATATAGGGAAATCTTTACTTAAAAGATACATTGCTTACTTGCAAAAGGTTGTATCAGTTGATTATAGTGACCAAAATGTTATTATTGGTTTTAATGTCTGATAAATTAAAATATTTACACAATTAAAAATGCTATTAAAGAGTGTACTTTTTTTTTCTTATTATTCTTTCATTTTCAGAATATTTTATTTTCTAAATAGTTACACCAGAATTACAACATTCACAAGATGGGATTAGAATGACACTACAAGCTTTTAGGATGTTTGTTACTGAAAAACGAAAGAATCCTTTAATACATAATATATGAAGCTAGATCCAAGCATGATGTGAACATCACATGAGCTAAGTTTCAGGTGTCTGACTGCTTGAATAGAATCCAGAAACTTCAAATTAAAAACTGTGGCACCTAAAATAAATGTACAATTTGTATCATTAGACTATACCAAATAATGATTTAAAGATAAACTTAGTTGATTAAAGAAGTCATAATGATAATGCTTATTCATGGTCTGGAGACCTCTCTTAATAGTAGGCCAAATTTCAAAGACAGTGTTTGCCAAAGGAATCCAAACTAATGTTAAGATCTCTTTTTATTCTGAAAGCTCACCATAGAGGTACTGTTCACTCACATCCAATTTCTTTCAGCAATGTTTTTAAACCCTTTACTGTGGGAACGATAACATTTTTTTTCTCCCAAAATGCATGTAAAAGCCCCATTGCACATGTATACAGTACTATGTGGCATATTCAGCATAAATCTCATATGCACCCTTCTCAATCTGTCATGGATAATTCACAGGCAGAAGCCCAAAAGCAAGAATCTGAAACTCACACAGTGCAGTAGAAGAAAGCCACGATGTATTTGTGTTTGCAAGTTTTCATGGTGGAAAAAAACTAATTGGACTATCTTCAAGAGTAAACAGTCTTGCTCATCACAAATGGAAGATTTTAATCATGGATCTTTAATAAAGAGAT
>VZTL01027376.1:0-10726 GCA_013400535.1 Scopus umbretta | reverse complement strand
AAGTTGTGCTGAAGCTCAGTGGATGTGCAGGTAAACTGGTAGAGAAGCTGTGAGTGAGACTTAGGTCCTGGCGGGCACTGTGTCCTGATCTCATGTGATGAGAGTGTGAAATCGACCGGTGTGAGGTCACAGGGATTTCGATGAGCATGCTTGTCTCCTCGTTTCCTTCACTCTTTCCTTTCTTCCTTCCTTCCCACACTCCCTCCCACCCTTTCTTCTTCCTTCCTCCTTTCCTTCTTCTTTTTCTCCCTCCCTTCTTTCCTCCCTTCCTCCTTTCTATCCATTTGTCCTGCTGCCCTTCTTTTATGCCTCCCTCTCTGTCCTTTTCTTCCTCCGTCCTTTTCTTCTTCCTTCTATTCTTTTCACCATCCTTGTCTCTTTCTCTCCCTTTCTCCTTCCCTTCTTTTCCTCACTTTTTCCTCTTCCTCCTTTCCAGCCATGTGTCCTTCCTCCTGTCCTTCCCATCTGCTCTATTCCTGTTAATGGAGAAAAAACAATCAGCAGAAAATAAAGCAAGATATTTCACCAGGGGCAGATAGAAACCTTTAACATAACCTCCTGTCTGGAGCAACTGCTAGTGTTTTATTTGTGCACAGAATGCTACCTGTGTCCGCTTTTGCATTTCTGATTGTGTAATTTTCTGTGGGAGCATTAGATTTGGGGAGAAATCAACCATGATATGTAGTTTGTTCACTGTGGGCCAGTTGACGACTCCTAGCTCTGACAAGGAGTCCACAGGCTTCGCAGATCAGGGGGGAAGAGAGAGATGTTAATCCATTTGTGTCAGGTTGCTTGGGAGCCTTTCCTCATTCCCTCTGTGCATCTCTTTCTCAGGTTTTATGAGCTGATGGTCCTTCCACCTCTATAAGCAGGGGGAATCCAGGTCAGGCAGTTTGGGTTTGGCACTCAGACTCGGACTCGGGCTGAGCCTTGCTCAACACCTTTCTCCTGCATTAACAGCTTTCATTTCACTCCTGAGTCAACCACATGCCATGTTCTGTGGCTAATGGTTAATCCCTTTGAAGACAGTTACAGAAGCATGGATGCGTAGTTGAGATGACTAAACAGAGTCCTGGTAATATCCAGTTGCAGAGGTGATTGATGGAGGTTGTTCCCACTGCTGTTACTGCCAGAAGAGTTAAATTTTAAATCTAATATTAGGAGACTCTGTGTGTGTATGTGTGTGTGTGTGTTTGTGATATTTTAGCAGGCTTGTTGGCTTCTACAGTGACAGACTCATGAGTTTTCCTTTGGGGAAGTCCACTGGACTTTGAAAGGAGAAAAAAAGGGGCTGTTCTGTTAATGCTATATTGCACCTGTATATGAAACAATACTGAAAACTGCTCTGAGTTGTTGCATTATATTTGGAACGTGTGCCCATAAATGAAACAGGGTCCATTATTCTGTGAACACATCTTTGCATGTAGCCTTGAATTGCACCAGCTAACATGGTATTGTTTGTGTCATCATAATCGTTCAAGGTCTAGCTGAAATCTATCCCTCAAATCCCCCTCTGTGGAACAAGCTCAGTCTGAAATCAAGCTGCTATTGCCTAGAAGCCTACAGTCTATGCATGTTCAAGATCACATCAGATCAGTCTCATCCCAGCACAGAAATCAAGTCTCCTGACTCTCAGTCCAACCTCTTTGTTCAAACCACCCTGTTTCCTGATGTATGGCCATTCTAGAGATAGGAATGACATACAGGTAACACAAGCTTGTGTCTTGCCCTATTTTTCGGTGAGCAAAAAGATTCCTTTTCCTCTGTGAAATGGGTTTCCTGTAGGGCACTGTGCATTGTTCATATGTCTGCTGCAGAGGGGACAAAAAGATGGGGGAGAGGGGGTGTCTTTAGGTAGCATGCACATGGCTGTCCCACTGGTCCTGTACAGCCAGTTCTGTGGCAAGAGCCATTTCCACAGGGAGGATATGGGGATGAAGTGCCTCAGGGAAGATGTCAGTTGTGCCACTGTGCCAGACCTGCATGTTCAGACAGTGTCACTGTAGGATCTGAGAGACCCTCAGAGAGAAGGTGATATTCAAAAAATTTTCCAGCAGGCTGATTCCAAGGGCAGCAAGTCCCATTGCAAGAACAGAAGAGAAACTTCCCATGCAGAGCTTTCGCCCTCCAGTGGGAGCAATATGACCCGTAAGAACTGTGTCCCAGTGTAGCCAGCCTTCTTGCTTCTGCCCTCTGCTGTACTTCTGCAGTGAACCATACCAGCTTTACAGCAGTGTCCTGATTATCTCAAGAGAAATTACTTTTGGAGAAGTTAGCTAAGCTCTTGAAAAGCAAACCTGAAAACATGAAAGCTGCTAGTCTGACCTATTCTTGGAAAGGGTGGACTGGAAATCCAGAGGTATAAAGCACACTGTAAAGAACATATTCTTCTTGGAAGCTCTAGAGGAGGAATGGAGTTGCCAGTGCACTGGTGGGGTTAGTTAAAAGGCACTGATTTTAAAAGTGAAGGCAGTTATGCAGGGGAAGGTCTTGCCTGAGCATGTGGAGGATTTCTGTCACTCACAGCATCTGAGGCAAGGATTGGTATGGTTTTTGAAAGGTAGGCTATAGTTCAACCAAAAGCTACGGTATGAATGCAGAAACTAGAGGGTGAGTTTTTTCCTGTGTGTCAGGCTTCTAGTCCAGCCTTCTGAGCAGGTTATTGCCAGAATTAGTGTTGTAGATTCCAGCAGTCCTGGCCTCATCTTTTTTTCTGTTGATATGTTTTGATTTAAATATTATTTTTTTCTTAAGCATGTTGTGCATGGCTTGTGAGAAGGTGCTGTAAATGTACAAAAGTCTAAGTGCAAATAGTGGATGACAAAATGAACTGTGGGGAAAAGAAACAGATTGTCAATGAAAGTGAAACTGGTGTTGAGCACAGGTTTTCCTGGCTGTGGCAAGTGTCAGCAAGGCCAGAAATTGGAAAATTATTTCAGAGCAATAATCTGGGGGGAGGGAAGGATTTAAAATAGATAACTATCCTTTTAACTCGGGCCCATTCCTATGTTATTTGGTATTGCAATGCCTTGATTATTTCTTCCATCTCCAAGTGAGGGTGTCTCTCATTCTGCCTTCAATCTCACAGTGAAGACCATCCGGGTGAGGATCCTCTTTGTAGGGTTAGGGCCCATCCTCTCACAAAGTAGTCAGCACTTATCTTAGCTACAAGGTCTCTCCTGAGGCTCATGTCAGTTCCACAAATGCCAGAATCCACTGGTCTCAGCTGCTGGTGTCATTGTTCTCATCCCCAAAGTGCTGTCTGCCCTCATCCCTTCTTCAGCTCACACATGAGTGGTAGAAACTGTTGGCAATAACCAGGCTGCCTCCAGTTTCCAGCCGAGGTGCATGAGGGGAACTGTTTCTTTGGCTGCAGTGTGAGTTGCACCTAACAACAGGATGAAGGCAGAGCTTGGTGTTACAGGCATGTCATCTTCACTTCTGTCCACAAGAAAGAGCAAGGGAGGGAATATTATTTTTAAGAGCTGATGAGAGAGCAACAGTTTCATGTAGGGATTTTATTTTAAAGGTATGGAAATAATTGCACAACTGCTGCCAGCGACATTGCTTCCTCTTCAGGGGAGGTTCTGAAGAGAAATTCCCAGGGTACTGAAGATGGCTAAGGATGGCTTAGTCCCAGGGTGAACTTTTAAATTCTTCTCGTGGTTCACTCTAGGCTTCCATGGCTTTCCCTCAAGTTGACTTTGTATGCAAGTGCCATCAAAGCTGATGTAAGCTGCCAGGTCTAGATAGCTCTTTTTCTGTACAGGGTCTGTAGTCTGAGTATTTGGTGTCTGGCCCTGGTTTGTTTCCCAAAATGTCAGACTGCTCCTGTGATGAGTTGTGTTGAGCGCTGGCTGCCATAGTGAGCTTGCCTGAAGGTACCTTCATGGCACTAGCAAGAGGGAAGCAGCATGTCAATAAGATGAAATGGAAGAAGGACATATGAAAGTACTCCATTTTGCAAGCTCTTCAAATGCTTGCATAAAAAAAAATGTGTTTGCAAGCCTTGTCTTCTGTCACACCATGTATCTTCTCCGCATACTTATCCAAAATGCTTATACCTGGGGATGCCAAATGACAAATTTTCACTGGATTCTCTCCAGTACCAAAGGCTGTTCAGAGCTTTGGTACTGGAGAGACTTCTCACACTCTGCCATCTCTACCATGAAATGAAGTAGCCCAGAAATCACTCTGATCTATATGATCATTTAGTTCAAAGTGCTGCTTTCCTTCCTACAGTGCCAGGAGTTTTAGACACTTTGTGCTGTCCAGGGGCATCAGAACAAGGATCTTGAGGCAGCCCACTGTCAGTGTTTTCATCTATTTCTGAGCTGTAGAAAACCAGGTCTATTTGGAGGGCCCTTATATGGTATCCATGAGTGGCAAAGAATGGACTGTGATGCTAACTTGCTTTAGTGTAGGCGGTTTTCCCTAAATGTGTCCCAGGAACTTGCATGCACAGGACAAGGAAGAATAAATGTTGCTGCTGGTGATTTTGGGCCAAATCCCCAGAGGAGGAAAAACTTTCATCACAGACTTTGGGGAAAAAAGCTGTGAGCAAGTCAAAGACCAGGTGCCAGCTGTAGCAAAATCACCTGTGCAGGGGAGAGGGGACCTTAGCTCATAGACAGAACAGTGGATCCAATCCCTCCTACCCATTACAGGCAGTTCTGGGGTCACCATATCTATGTATCTCCCTGTCCTGTGCACAGTTAGGCCTTGGAAGAAACCTGATATTCCAGTTTACTTACAAGCAAGTTGACCTGTCAGGAATGCATGAAACTCCTTGAACATCACTGGGACTATTTGCAGACTTAAACTTGAGCACTTTGCTAAGCACTCTGCTAAATGGAACTAGCTGGGGCTGTGTGCAAGGTGAAGATACTATGCCTACAGTTAGGTTTCCTCTTCTCTCAGCCTACATGGGTTCCCATCTATTTTAAACTGCAGTCAGGCCATCTTGGGTGTTCTTTGGTGAGTCTCAAAAGAGCCAAGTGAAAATGCAATTAATGACACTGCAAATTATTTAAACTGAGAATAACAAATGGACTTCTGTCCTGCAAAAACTGTATTTGGAAGAAATTGAAATGACGCACTGTATCATGTCTGCTGGCCTAGAGATGGCAGGGAGAGAAAAATCATTAAATTAAATACCTAATATTTGCTGGCGAGGTTAATGGTTAACTCAACTGAACTGTGAAATCAGGTGCTTGTACATTAGGAGGTGTTTTGACATCTTTTTCATCTTATTGTTTTTATATCAGCAAAGTGATAGCTCATTCTACTCTGATCTACTTAGCTTTTGCAAAAAGAAGGCAAACTCTGGTTGTTTTTTTTTTTTTTCCTAGAGTCAAGCCAGAGCAATGTTAGTACAAACATATATGCAGACTTGTGCACATGCATACACTCTGGTCCATCACAACTGCAGCAAGAAAGGAGTTAATTCTGAAGTGTTCAAGACCTTCTAGAGTTATATTACATTGGAGAATTTCCCCAATGAGGAATTGTCAAGAAAAGAAAAGGCTTCTTTTCTAAGCCATTTTTAGCTCATGGTTCCATAAAAATGCTGGAGCTCCTGGAGAGATCCCCTCAGGGAGTGGTCCGATGAAATATGCCAACAGCTGGATGGCACAAATTTGGAAAACACTGCTATCCTTAAAAAATAGAACTGAAAGCTGCTGTGAGAAACCAATGCATTTTCCCAAATAACCCTTTTAATTCTTTATTAATGTTTTAGAAAGGAACAAATGCATATTCTTTTGATAGCATTGGGAAGCAAGCTCTTCACAGAAAAGCAGAAATCTCCCCACCATGGCTCACAGCAGGGAAGTGTTGAAATGTCCAGAATAGTGAGTTCCCTTTGATTATTTTTTTTTTTAACATGCAGTTGCTTAACACTTAAAAACTCCCTTGACAAATTAAAGAAATACGAAGTGGCCTCAGGACCGCCTTGTTTCATGGCACATTTCATGATGTTTCTTGCTATCAGTTTCATGGCAAAACCCAGTCCACTTCAGATCAATCCTAAAGAACACAGGCATAAATTAGAGCTATAAATTGCTTTGAAATTGAGGAATAAGGAACAGCTTGGGGTATTTAGAACTGGAGTTTGTTTGTGAGGCTGTTTCCATTCACAAAACCATGGTGACTGCTAGCTCTATAATTAGGAAGTAGATAAGATAAAAAATGGAAGACAGGATTACCCTCACAGTGTTTGCACATCCTTCTCCTGACCATCAGCAGGGTACGCGTGGGTTCAGTAGCACTGTGTGAGAGTTGCTCCAGTGGAAAGCCCCACCTCACTGGAGGCAAGTCCCTCCCTGTAGCCAGCCAAGGTTCCCCACCACCTCCAGGCCCCACCAGATGAGTGAGAGGCAGCTTGTGCATCTGCTTCACACCACAAAGGCTCCCAACTATCTCACCTGACCCAGCATTACCTCCTTCCTCTGCAGCTTGCTGACCCGAAGGACTTCACCATGGCCAAGGTTCATCACAGCCAATGATTTACGGTTGCTTTTTTCCTTGTCTCTTTTTCCTGTCACCCACCATCAGCTGCAGCTGGAGACGGGATACTAGGCTAGACTAGCTTTTTGTCTGACTGGGATAAGTGCTGAAACATGCTTGAGGATGGAGTGAAGGATGGGCATGTGGGCCTGTTTGACAAGTGAAAATATTGGGTGTGGAGGATTTTTCAAGCAGGAGTGGAAGATATGCACTTGACCAGGAATGAATGTATCAACATCTCAGGGAGTCCTTCCTTAAGCAGCTGCCTGTTTCTTATGTTCTCAGTGCTCTGCTGCTGTCCTGGTGCCTGCTACATCTCTTTCCCCAGCACGACCATCTGCATTGCCAACAAAACCTCTTGCCTGGAGCATGCTGTATATAAAGTTTCTAGGGAGGAATGTGGGGGTGGAAAGACCACATGAGGTCATAAAGTTTTTGTGGAGTTGCAATTTGATCCAAAAAGTGAATTACCAGGTGCTTCTTCAGAGAGGGATTGGGGGTTATATTTAAATGCCTCATTTAGTAAGGCTTTTTACTCTAGAAGAGAATCAATTCTATTTATTCTCTAAATGTGCATTTGTTTTACCATAGCATAATCCCAGGCTGATGCTTAAATGGATCAGTAGATTGAAGTTAACCAATTAAAACATTAAAAAAAAAATAAAAAAGACAATGCTACAGGTAATTTTTCCTAACATGGAAGATTTTACCAGGCTACCGAGTAATACAGCTTTAAAAAGACAATACATTTCAGATGTTTCTTTTCAGAAATTTGCTTTTACTTTGCAAGGAAGGGAGAAAGTAGAGGTATTGCCCCAGTACTGTAGTCAGCACTTGAACTCTGTGTTCCAGGGCCAGGGTGTATACAACATCAATCAATAGGCTTTAATCAAAGAGGGGTGGCAGAGGAGCTTTGACATCACTCTGCAAATGGATGTACTGCTGCTGGAATGGTTTTCACCTCTTGGGGAGGTTTCTTGTAATACAGGGTTCATAGGAAAGGCATTACACTCCTGTGGGCTGTAAGCAGGGGTGTGGCTGGTTGTGACTTGGCTGGGAGGCTGCTGGGTCTGGTCCTGGTTCTCAGGTGGACAGAGCTGATGGAAACACAGGTTCTATTTTCTTTCTGCTGTGTTTCTGAACAGCATTGTTGAGTGCTGGTCGCCTACCCACTTGTTCAGACGTTCAGCAGGGAGGATCAGCTGGACACAGTAATGGCACTGCTTATGCATGCTTGGAAGGCAAGAGCCTGTGGTCAGCAGTCTGTTTATGCAGGGACACCTGGAAAGCTCATCCAAATGAGCTTTTAAAGTGCATATGTTAAGCGATATTGGATCACCACTTGCAATTTTTTTTTTTACCCAGCTCTAAAACAGCCAGAATTAAGATCACTTTATTTCTGAAGGTGTGTTCTCATAGTGTAACCAAAGTACTTTAGATTTACTCTTCAAGTTAGTTCAGGTGAAGTTTTACAGCCTACCTGGGTGCCAACATCCCTAAAATGCCTCCCCCTTGCTGCTTAGCCTCAGCTAAGTCTGTAGCCCCAGATGAATTTTCAAGGGGAAACAAGAGAGCCCCAGCCCACAGTGCTACTGTGGTGTTACACATGAGGTGTTACACAGCGGCAGGGAGAAGTCAGCCTGGGACCCTGTTCAAGAAGAGGGGAGAAGTGGTGGAAAAGCGCCAGATGATAAGACTGGGATTTGTGGGGCTGGACATCAAGCAGTAGGAAAAGAGTGATTGAAGATATATCCTTCATGGAGACCAAAGAAAGGGGGGAGGAGGGTGGGAGCTTGGGAAGCAAGATGTGGCTGAGAGATGAGGTTGCCGGAGGAGTGGAGGAGAGGCACAGGGCCACTTTTGGCTCAGTGGGAGACTGGACATTTGGAAAGTGGGGGAGACTGAGGCATGACAAACCTGCAACAAGGGTGGGATGAGTGGGACAGAGAAGGAAGGTGGCCTTGCAGGGGGAGGCAAAAGACTGCCCGATGCAGATGGTATTGTGCAGCCCTACTTCCCCCGGGATCAGCAGGCAAAATGACTTCACTGGCCACCCTCATCATCTTTCCCCCGCCTGCACAGCCACGCTGTTTCCATGCAGTGACCATGGCAACCCAAGTTTTTGACTGGCTGCTCTAGGATGGTAGCCATAATGATAGCAGTAATGAGTATTGACGGAGGGAAGGGAAAGGCGAGCAGCTGTGGAGCAGGGGAAGTTGCCTGAGTACGGTAATCGTGTTTGGCAGGTCAGGGGTGAACTGTGGCCTGCGGGAGTTGTACAATGCCCAAGGCTAGCAAAGTGGTGTTATAATAAACCCCAGATGTTTCCGCTATTTACAATGTATATGTTATGTTTAAACCTGAAAATGCATCCTAGGATCTGGTGGGTAAGGAAACAGTTATTAGCTGCTTGGAAATGACTTGCTGGTAATGTATCTGTTCCCCCTTGATATTAGCTGTTGCCTCTTTAAAATATAAATCTTCTAAGTAAGAGACCCTCACAAGCAGCTTCTTTGCCAAACCAGTGGTTCCATTCGGCTTCATGAAAAACAGCACCATCCCCTCTGACAGTTTTTTGGGAGGGTGCAGCCTGGGCATGGCAGCCCTGGGAGTCACACTAGCAGCCTGTGTGTGTTGGTGTGAGAGAGGCACTGCTGTCAGACACAGGAGTGCAGCCAGTCACAGGTGCACAGAAAGCACCATTTAATTTCCCCAGACTAATTGTTTTAGAGCTTGGAGCCAGAACCCTTGTGGTATGTCATGGGCCAGAGCAGAACCACAGCAACTTTGAATAAACATTTACGAGGGAGGGGATTTTGTTGATTAGGCTTTTATGTCAAAACAATGGCTTGTCTACAAGAGTAAATTAGTCAGCTAAACTGTGAATTTACAGCCCAATGGTTGCTCTGCACAAACCCTCCAGGTGATCAGTCCTACAGCTGGTCCAGGCAAGGCACTCAAAATATTAGCACTTAAAGTGAATGAGTTCAACTGTGGGAAGCCCTGCAGCAGACATTCCTGTTCTGAGATGAACCGTTCTGAGTGAATTGGAGTTGAAGTTGCTTTGGGAGTCAATTAAACCAAAACCACCCAAACATGTTCGCTTTGATGTTTTATTGGATTTAACTAACACAGGAAAAAATGCACACCTTCAGTGAATCCTGATTAACTCCTCACGCTTGTCCTGCTCCTGCCCCCATTCTCTGTGCATCAGTCAACCCATTGCGTAGGCAGTTGGAGTATGAAGGCGCTTGTCTGAACCCTTTGCCATGGGGTGTAACAGAGACTAGCCCTTTGTGTTGGGAGTGGAAGAGGAGTGCTTTAAGCTAGGCTGTACGAAAACATTGCTGAAGGTCAAGCAACAGCTTGCAAGGAAAATGGCCAAAAAGTTGAGTCCTCACCTGGATGCACCAGTTTAATTTTCTTCTGCCAAGAACCCTTTTGACCAGGATACCTGGGGCATGTGGGAGAGTTGAGTAGTCACATTACCAGCACTTGTCATGTTTTCATATGGCTTTTGAGTCTGCATAGAAGTGAATCTTGAGGATCAGGGAGAAAACTATACTGATTTTGACATTTTCCATGGAGTTTTTCTTCCTTGTTCTCCATTTCTACCCTAAACATTCCCCATGCAGCTATCCCATCACAAGTCCACTGTGGCTTCTATTAAGGGCAATGTCTTTTCTCGCTGAGCTTTATTGTCCTCATACATCCTGCATGCCTGCCTTAGAATGATTTTCTTGAATTTTAGCCCCAATGGACAGCTCCCTGCCTAGCCATCCAGTTTTACAATATTTCACATCACACTTTATAAGAAGGGATACAGTATAAATATTCTGCTAGGCAGACTGCCTGTGTGATGTCAATGGCTCTCTGTACCTCTCTCTGATTTGCTTGGACTCATTATCATGGGTGAAAGATCATTCATTTTAGTGGTTTCTAACGTGATTCTGCAGTTTAAAATTCAGTAAGCCACTCCAGCCAATATAAATTCAATGCCTGAGGTGACTGAGTGTAAAATAACCAAAGCTCTGTACATTCACATCCCATCCCATGAACTAGCTTCCCCACATGGAAAGCCCAAAATGTAGAAATGTCACTTGTCTGAGGTCTTTTTTGAATGCTAGACTCATCTGCTTTGCTGATTGAGAAAAGAGGGTTTTTAAAATGTTTTTCATCTATTTCAGTGTGATGACCAATTTTTTCAAAGCAAAGTTGC
>VZTL01027372.1:0-19981 GCA_013400535.1 Scopus umbretta | reverse complement strand
TTTTTTTTTTAGCAAAAAGAAAATGCACCGATGAGACATGCTGATACTCCACATATTGGGGAGAATGAAAAGATTGACTTTTCAATGAGAACTCTTTAGGTAAACTCACATGCTTGAATGATTAAACCCAAGGATAAAAATATCTTTTACAATGTGTAATTTTTTCCTTTCTCGCAATAACTTTAACACAGGAAGGAGAGGAGGGAGAAAGAGAGAGAAATAAGCTTATATTCTTAACTTTCCTAACCCATATTGCATTCCAGAACTATAAGATGTGGTAAAGACAGGTAAGCAGATTAATTTAGCAGACTTCCAGACTTCTGAAGCAAAAGAGGGAGGCAAGAACATTTTATCATTTCTGACATATGGAGCATGTAGTACTGACTGCAATATGGAATGGATGATCAAAGTCATGCTTTCAATAGATTCTAGGAACATTTTTAGCCTTAAAGTCATTAGTAAACTTCAATTTAGGAGCTGAACCCCAAAACCTTAATTTGGACAAAGCGCTCCTACTAGGAAGCAATAGTAACTCACTTACAGGTCAAAATTTAATATAATTCTCAAACCAGGCAGCTCAATGTCTTGGAGAAAACGACTAAAAAATACTTAGAAAAATACCTTCAAGGGATGAGGATGAAATTGAGAGCTAAGCACAGAAAAAATAAGAACTAGGGCTTTCAAAGAAAATTGAAGCTTTGGAGAGCCTTCAACTATTTTGATTTATATTTAAACATTTTAGAGATTTGAGCTTTGATTAGCTGAGACCCTCTCCAGTTCGCCTTCAGCTCTGATTTATGGGCAGACTGAATCTCAGTAAAATGAAAGCTAAATGAGGTGTTCTTTAAAATTACCTTTGAACACTTAAAGAAGGTAAGGGAGAGGGCAACTTGGCTGATGCTGACATGAAAGGGAATGGGATATGAGGGTGAAGTCTTTTGAATACTGGAGAGGGGGAAGGCGCAGAAAGAACAGGATGCCAGGGGGTTTCTAATTGCTACATGTGATAGCACTAATACATTCATCACTTTTGACTGGGAGATGCATTAAGCTGGACTTGTTAGCACAAACAAGGCTGTGCATATGTAAGAAGGATTTTGGTGGTTGGTTTTTTTTTTTGGTTGTTTTTTGTTTTGGAAGAAAATTTTTTTAAATTTACTTAAGAAATGGCTTTCTCATTTTGGGGTTTATGATTGATTGTCTTAGCCCACCCAAGGGTATTTTGGTAGAAATCTTTTAATGGCCAGGAAGCAGCTAGACAACTCCAGGTGAAACTGTGGAGGGGTGACTTATGATGAATCACCCCAGTGGCCCATGTTAGACTAGCATCCTTTAATATTAAGGTGGATAAAAAAAGTTTGCACATCGGACATGTTCACTTAACCATGGTCTTCCCAGTCCTCCCCTGTTTTTGCTCTTCAGATTGCCATTCTTTCTATTAGAGAGGATACACGCTAACTCAGCCATTATCAGAAGCCACTGGATAAAAGTGCCCCTAAGCATGTTAAGATTTAAGGTAATATCCAATTCTACAAGCGGTCCCAGTCCTGCTCTCCTCATAGCTGCTGGCACAGGAACTGTCTCTGCTCCAGGAAGTGTCCTGCTTTTGCAAACGAATGCAGGAGAGGCACACATGGGGTTGGTGTCCCAGCCCGCCAGGCTTCTGCAGTTGGCTTATCTTTGGAAGAAATATCTCAGGTGCAGAGGAAATTGCACGTGACAGTTGTTTGAAAACATGTCTCTTAAATGAAGTAAGGAATCTGACATAAGTAGATGATCCCTGAGAGAGTGGTAGCTGCCAAAATCATGACTTAGGTCATGACGTTTTTAGAAGATTTTAATATTTTGCAGCTGGAATGTGCATATAACAGCATATTCCCACCCCACATTCTTGCTGAGTTTGAAGACATGGATACAAATGATTACTGACTGGCTCAAAAACTTCCTTGCAGATATTGTGGATTTGTTTCTTGACAGCCTTTATCATGGCAAGAAGAGCTGTTGAGGTATTATGAGCGCAAAAGATTGAGACTGACTGTGGGGAATTGTTTAAGTTTTCCTAGTTAGTTAAACAGCCGTAGGGCATCTTGGATTGGGTTCAGCTTCATAGCTTGGACACGGATCTCAGTTATCCTCTATTCTTGGCATTGGTCTTTGCTTGCCTGACAGCTCAGTGATGGGAATACAGGATCTTGACTATATAAATCTGTTCCTACATAGGTGTCACCTCATTCTGCAGTTGTGTGCTCAGCATTCAGACATTTCCCTTGGTCTCACTGACAACTGTTTCTTCCCAGTGGAGAGCAGATGAGCCATGGCAAACCTTTATCACTTCTCTGAGATGAGGTTATATCAGCTTCCACATCAGTCCTGAAGCTAACTGCAGTGTTGTGCGGTCAAAGGCTTGTATCTTTTTCTGTTTGCCAGAATATTGTCCCAGCAAGGCAGTCTCACCCTTATCAACATGACTAGCTCACATGAATACCGCTGTCCCCTGGGACATGCACATGGGTGAGTAGCAACCTACTTGTGATATCTCCTGCAGTTCTCATAGGGTTTTTCATTTCAGATACATGCAACAATTTTGATGTTAGTAGTGTGGCTGTTATCAGCCAATTTGAGAGAATCACTGTGGGCTAAGGAGCATAGTTACTATTTTTGTAACTACTGGCATCGACTAATAACATAAGTGGTGTTGCCTCTGGAATTAGCCAGATCCCAGTTTTTCAACTTTCTTCTTGAGACATTTGGCTTCTCTTGTCTCCCTAATCACTTTCTCATGTGTCAAATCAGGGCTGAGCCTTTCTGACACATAGCAGCCTTTCATGCCCAGGCTGCAATATCATGCATTGTTTCATCACGTAACCAGCTGGAGAAATGGCAAATTTGTAGGTGGACTGTGTTGGGACTGGAACCGCAGTGCTCCTCTGTACAATTCCTGGGAGGCAGTGAAGGTCCTAAGAAGGACCCCAGACCATCCTGTCTGCCCTAGTTAGACCCGTGGCTAAACTGAAGGGGATAGAGTAGAGAAAGAGGATGTGGGCAGGCACACAGTATCCAGCCACAGTTGAGGAGACTGCTAACCCTGTTGGCTCCGAATTACAGGGGCTTTTGGTATTTCCTTTGGAAATACCTCAATAGTGGGGCTGCCCTACAGCTGGTCCCAAAGGTGCTTCAGCCAACCCCAGGGAGCATAACGCAATGGGGCTGCTCACAAGTGGCAACACACACACACACATGATGATCTCTGTTGTGAAGAACAGATGTTCCCTGTCTACCAACAGCTATTGTGCACATAGATTAAATGGATATCTCACTTCTCTTAAAAAAAAAAAAAGGTTTGTTTATTTCTTTGCAAAGACAGAATAGGCAATAAAAGGATTTTAAAGACAGGATTGAAACTACCAGTTTATGGCTGGAGTGTATGAACTGGGGGTACTTTATGGTTTAAGTCATCATGCCATAAGCACTCCTGCAGGATAAATGGGACAAAAGTAATCTCTAGAAATGGTTCTGAAGCAGTTCAGAGGATTTAAAAAAAAAAAAAGTTGTGCACTTCTTTCTCCCTTAGGTCCACAACTAGCCCTATCTAGCTACAGTCATTCTCACTTTGCTAAGTCCCATTCAGCAAATAATCTCACTCTGTGTTTAAATCCACCCATGTTCAGCAAAGCGCAGAAGCATGTGCTCCATATGAAATGTATACTGAAATCTTTCTCCTAGGAACTTCTTTGCCAGCCTGAAGCTCTGCATCTAAATTCTAGCCAAAACTGAACTGATGACAGGAGGGTTTGGCCCATGCATGCCACTCAAAGTGATATCACAGTTTAAATGTGCACGACAACAACTGCAATTTGAACATAGGATCTAAAGAGCATAAACTTTGAGGCAGGTGCAAAATCACCATCCTCCTTGAACTGTGGAAACTGCCTTTGCTGGAGCTTTGTCAGGTTACCTGACTAATTTTATGCAGGAATAAACACAGTGATTTCTAGGATCTCTACTGTATTCACATTGATTTAACATAATGGAGGTTGTTAAGTTGAAAAAAAGAGATACCTCATATCTAGTCCCAGATGCAATGTCAGAGATACCTGGTGTCTGAAGCTGGAATATCTGAATGTGTGGAACCAGGCTGTCATTGCAGCTTCTCTACATGTCACTGTCTGTGTAGCAAGGGACATGAGTACATGAGATGGATGTATGCAGGCACAAAAGCTGAATGCTTACTGTTTTTCAAAGGTGGAAAAATGTAATCAGTGCAAAATTCTGTGAGAAAACCAAGTCTAAAATAACTGAAAATGGATTCCTGCTATTTCTGGAACTATCCTGGAAAACACAATTATTTTTGAACAGCTCCATAACTGCTGAAGTCCAAGGAAGTCCTGCCACTGATTTCAGTGTGAGCAGAAAATGCTTAGTAATTGTGAAATATCACATCCTAAATTCAAGTTGTCCAAATGAATTCAGGACAGCTCAGGTCTTTCCTTTCCCTGACAACCTCTGTCCCAAAAGAAATGACCTCCTGTGGTGTGCTGCATGAGAACAGAATGAGGCAAAGGGCAAGAAGAAGGTAAAATGCAATTTTCAGAATTCAGATTAAATGCACACTTAACACGAGACATTTCCACATCAGACTTTTCCTGTGATGGCTACCATCATCATCAGACTACACCTATCGAGTGAGAACTGCAAATTTAAGATTTCCCAACAAGTAGTTCATAGACAGCAAATACATGCACAGCTACTACTTCTTTTTTGATATATCCTATGCTGTCTGGGACCTACTGGACTTGCTGTTCAGCCCTGAGTTGGAGGAATCATAGAATCGTTAAGGTTGGAAAAGCCCTCTGAGATTCTAGTCCAACCGTCAGCCCAACACCACCATGCCTACTAAACCATGTCCTGAAGTGCCACATCTACATGTTTTTTGAACATCTCCAGGGATGGTGACTACACCACCTCCCTGGGCAGCCTGTGCCAATGCTTCACCACTTTTTCAGTAAAGAAATGTTTCCTAATATCCAATCTAAACCTCCCCTGGCGCAACTTGAAGCCATTTCCTCTCATTCTATCGCTGGTTACTCAGGCAAAGAGGCCAACACCCCCCCTCCCTACACCCTCCTGTCAGGGGGTTGTAGAGAGTGCTAAGGTCTCCCCTCAGCCTCCTCTTCTCCAAACTAAACAACTCCAGTTCCCTCAGCCACTCCAGACCCTTATTCTCTAGGCCCTTCACCAGCTTTGTGGCCCTTCCCCGGACATTCTCCAACACCTCAACGTCTTTATGGTAGTGAGGGGCCCAAATGAATGAGCAATGTAACGTACCCATCAACTCTACTTTATGCAGCATGTCCATCTGCCTTAAAAATCCCAGTTTGAGTACCAGCCACATCTCATTGGTGTGGTTTAAAATGTGTGACAAGATAAAAGTCCGATGTGATGGTCTGGGTCATGACATCATTATTACTTGCCAATTATAATAATAAAATAGCAACAACTAAATGCCATTCAATGGCTGTACTAAGAATAGGTTGACTGAAATGTAATGACTTTGTATCATCATTAGAGAGCTGCTGAGTCTCAGAGAATCTCTTCTAATGAACAACTGGATATTAACTAGCCAACGATGACTTTTGCAACTGAGTGTAAAAGATGAAATCATTGATACCATTGGATTATTAAGAGCTTATGTATTGATGTTCAATCATTTTAATATATTTGCTTTCCTTATTGTAGAATATGACAATAAAAGTGCTGTGAATAGTAATTTCCTAATAATAACCCTAATAATGTTAATAATACCATAATCTTATTTAATCTAATTTAAATAGACAGCAAAGAGACCTACTTAGAACCACTTGTCTTTTGTTGGTGGAAAGATTCTCATTATGAAAATTAAATTGCTTTTGAACTCCTTTGGCACACTAAAATCAAAGCCACTCACCATTTACAAATCAGGCAGGATCCCCATATCTGCAAAATCTTTAGGGAAGCACTAACGCATTGTCTTTAATAGGGATGGATTTAAGCTTTTACTTACAGACTTTGCTGAACTGGGCTTTCTCAAGCTTTTGGGCAGGGCCTTGGTTTTTAAATGAGATTAATTTTGTATCCACATCAGGACACTCTATTATTATATGAGTCAATTTAGTTTCCTGATGAAGTATCTGCAAATGACTGTAGAAATTAACAGGGAAGAAGAGAGAGTAAGTGAAGGCTACATGGCAAAGACGCAGCTGAAATGAACTGGTAAAGCCTGTCTGGCATACCAACCTCAGCATATAGTAAATTTTCATGACTCCACATGTACTTTTAATAGCCTATATCAGAAAGAAATCCTCTGAGAACATGTCACCCAAGTATGGACTTGCCTCAGCAGTGTTTAAAATAAATTCCATCATCAAATATTTCTAAGTTGGATCCACCCTGATGTTTCAATTCCTTTTTTATGTGTATAAACACTGGGAAACTTGACAGAGGTAATTCTGTATGAGACGAGTTAGAAGGAAGACATTTTTTAAGATGAGGGTGGTGAAACACTGGCCCAGGTTGCCCAGAGAGGCGGCAGATGCTCCATCCCTAGAAATATTCCAGGTCAGATTAGACAGGGCTCTGAGCAACCTGATCTAGCTGAAGATGTCCCTGCTCAAAGCAGGGGGGTTGGTCTAGATGACCTTTACAGGTCCCTTCCAACCCAAACTGTTCTGTTGTATGTTTCTGTAAAGGAAGAATTAAAAATGACTCTTTTATTTGCTAGTCCCATTTTGTCTGTATGCTATGTATATGGCTTTGTATTTCAGTCCCATCTTCTTGTGTGCAAACAAAGGCAGGTTTGCCGTGTTTTGCTTGGTATCACTGCAGAGCTGACGTGTCCCTGGGAGTAAGGGCTGGACTCTCTCATGGCTAGCACTTCACACTGTGAACGTGTTGCAAAAATTTTATTGGTGGCAACGAGCAAGATGGGAGGAACAAAATCTGAATTATGGACTATTTGTGTGGCTGACAGCTAGCCTAAAAATACCTTTCCTGCTCAGCAACGCAGAAGAGTGGATGTCACAGGGGTCAGATAAGCATGGTAGTCAATATGGTAATTTTCTCTGAAAAGTCCCTTTTCAGAATCGAGCTGCAAGTTCAAAGCAAGCAGGATGGGCTGGATTCACAAGAGAGGGTAAAATGCTATGTTTGCTGCAAAATTCACTGGTGCTGACAGTGACATCTTGCAGGAGACATCACAGGTGACTCACTGGTGAAGATTGTGTGGGGATGAAAATGGGACTGGGTGATTACAGGAGGAGAAGGGAGGAACAGTGGTGGGATCCTGAGCTAACTCCACCCCCAAAAAAAGTGCTTTTCTACCTGAGCTCCTGATGGTTCAGCAAACAGCAGGTGGAAGGGTGCTGAATCCAGGAACAGCAGCAATCAGGGGAGCACATGCACTGGCATGAGCTGGGGTGGTGGACAGGGTGGGATCTGGCTGTGCCCCTCTGCGGTGCGGGGAGATGAAATACTGGGCAGCCCTGGTGTAGCTAGCTGGAAACTTTTCACAGTGGGAAAGAAAGGAAAAAAATCTACCTTTTTGCGATAAAAAAACCTTTTTCAATCAAGCAATTTTGGAAATAGGCAGATGCATTACAAATCTCCACAATGCTACTTCTCTGGAAAACAGTACAGAATATACAATTTTCTGTCAGAAAGTCAACAGCTTTTCATTGTTCACCGTTTTTCCACCCCAGACTTTGTCTGCCCACAAGCCTCAGCATCAAATGAGAAACATGCCTATGTGCCGGAGAGGACTGCATTGCAGGTACCAGGTTAGATGACCATGGTCAGGTAAACCCTGCTCAGCTCTCCTTAGAGCTTGTCACCAAAATCACAATGGGCAACTCCAAACCTGCTCTGTCTTGTGCTGCCTGCTCATGGTGTTAGTGCCCACGGGGAAAGGCAGAGTCTGAGGACGCCTTAAGCCATGCCTCAAGTGTATGGAGTGTGGTAGTGATGGGACCTGTCACTGAGGAGTTCCCCTGTGAGCATCTTCCTCCCAGGATGATTTAAGCAGATCACGGGTTAATTGTACTGCTCGGTTTATCCCTGGGTCCGCAGGGATTCAGATATTCCCACCTGTCTTTGCTCCTGCAGGGTGTCATGGAGCGGAGTGTGCTCCTTTGGGATGCTCTTGTCACAGAGTCATCCCAGGGAGAAAACAGACCACTGGGGAGAGAAGGTGTTAAAAATAAAATTAAAGGAAGACTGCAAATTACAGTGAAGTTGAAGACAGGATTTTCAGAGAGCACAGTTTGTCAGGAAGACAGCTGCTTTTTATAGCATGCCTGGCATGGCTGATGGCAAAGACATTTGACATTTAGCTCTGATTGAGTGGCAGGTGGGGAGAAGGAAGCCAGAGATACTGTAAGCAAATCACTTTGAAAGCGGAATTAAGAAGGGGCAGCTTTCAAGGAGAGTTGTGTAGCTTTGGCTGGAGTCCTTGGCTGCTTCATAGTGCTTGAGGGGCTGGATCTGAAGTCCCTTGACATCACTCTCCCATCCCTTCATGGTGAGAAAAAAATAGTCCCAGAGCTCCAGGAAAATGAGTTTTCTTCCACAAGGGTCTGCTTTCTTTGGGCTGTCAGAGCCGCCTGTGTGCAATGGCCCTGTGAGGTCTCCTTCCCCAATGAGCCAGAGCAGGATTTGGACCTTAAGAAGGACAGACACAGGGACAAGGGTGAAAGACCTTCAAGCTGGCAGTAGTCGTGACTGGCCACTGAATTCCTCTCTGGAGGGGAAATTGGGTGACATAGGAGGTGAATTCCAGCTGAGGAGGTCTTTCAGGTGCTCTTGGCTTGGAAGAACCCAGCCCTGGCACAAGTTTTTGAGCAACTGGAAGTTCATTGGAATGAAAATGGGCTTCAGGGTCTTATTTTCTCCATTTGCAAAATGTGGGTATCAACACAACCCTTCTTTCACTTCTCTGGGTGCCTTTGGACATGCAAAATGCTCAGTATTATTCTTCTTATTAAGAGGGGCTTATCCCCTACGTGACAGCTTTTATCTGTTATGCTTGTAATGAGCCCATGGCTTTTGATTGTTACCCCTGAGTTGTTCATACACTGCACTAAATCCCTGCCCAGGACCTAAGATGGGGTTAATATGCAGTGTTGTTTTTCTTTCTGTGTTTGAGTACTCTCACTGTTTCCAGGCCAGCTCTGATCCTGTGACTCACGAGAAGCACTGGTCATTGTGCACGGGGGATCACCACAAAAGACTGGGATTAATTCTCTTATCAACTACCAGTTATCACATGGACCTACTGATATATTCATTCCAGACTCCCCTGAGGTCCCTAATTACATTTACTATTTTTATGAGGTCTTCTTATCTCCAAATAAATTTTCTTTTTATTTATTGTCCAGTATACATTTGTTAGAAGGAGTTAAATACCTCAGCAATTTAGTCATCATTAATTTCATGGCTGCCAATTTATTAGTGTTTACACCTTCTGTACAAGAAGGCAAAGTATTTGATACAATAAATAATTTTCTCCTCAAGCATTTGTCAGGCTGTATTTGTTCGTGCAGGTCTGTCTTTATCAGTGCAAGGATAAACTTTGGGACTCACTGCTACAGGACAGGGCAGACAGTGTGAGTACATGTGAGATACTTAATTAAGACTAATGGCATGAGGGATGCCCTTAGGTGAATCTTTTAACCTGCATATGGCTAAAGATATTTGTTTGGAAGATGAAGACAGAGAATGCCAATTGCACTGAGCATTGGCTTGGAAAAGAGAGGGATGTGAGAAAAAAAAAATAATTATTTGCTCAAGTATTGTATTTTAATTAGGGAAAAATCAAATTGTACTTTTTATTTTTGTTGTTTTGAACTGAAACACTTTGAATTGTGGATCAGACCCAAAACAGTTGAGGAACGATTTTGTTTCAAAGTCTATTTGACTAAGGTGCTATGGTATTTCATGGAAGCTGTGATTTGAATATTCATCATCTCCCGTAGGCAAAACTTCTCCCACCAGGTTTGTGGCATAGATGCTTTTTCTTTTTCCCATCTATCTCAAATTCAAAGTGTTGAAAAATTCCTACTGCAGGCCAGCTGTCTGGAGGCCTGTGTGTAATTGTACTCCTGCTTCCAGCAGAGAGAAATCTGTGTAGCGCTAGGAATGATGTGTTGATGTTGAGTTTGTACCTTGTCACAGGCTCAGTATGTATTCATTGGAAAATGCATCTACTTTCCCTATGCTTTTCTTTCTGTCTGAGATGTGGGAAAACTAATTCTGGACAGAAATTTCTTTCTGCATAATTTTCCAGAGTGGGGGTGCAGAGGTGGGATTTCAGTTTTATTATGATTTTCCATCTAACGTCTCATTTTAAATGAATTCTGTTCCCAAAATATTTTGAATATTGTGCCACAGGGAAATAGGAGTTTGCTGCTAAACCTTCCATAACACATCATGGCTTCTTTTCTTATTGAAGGAAAGCTGAATATTTGGAAATGTCAGACGCTGAAGTGTTAGGGGAGATGTAGTCTGGCTGGTGAGTCCAGGTTCCAGGTGAGAATGGGACTGCAGGCAGCAAAATTCACCCCTGAAGCCTTCACAACACTTCTCCTTTAGGCAAAAATGTTTGCCTTTTTGTGATGGTAGTCCTTCTAGTATAAAAGTAATAAAAAAAGCTCTGTGGAAAAGAAACTAATTTTAATTACAAATTAGACTTCACTAAACCACCAATCTTCCAATGTAAAGCTACTTCTAGAGAAAGTGCAAGCATGGCATTATTGACAGCAATATTTTGCTTATAATTTTCTACTTTTTTATATTGTGACTGCTACAAGGGAGATGCTTTTCATTTTTGCTTCTGTCAGCTGACTCTATGTCCTGTTATGAGAAGAAATAATAATAATAATAATAATAATAATAATAATAATAATAATAATAATAATAATAATAATAATAATAATAATAATGCTCCTTTGCCTGACATGTACCTGAGAGCAGACCTTACCCACAACAAGCAGTCCGTGAACCAAGATTTCAGTTGTTCTCCCTCCTGGATCCTCTGGATCTAGTGGAGAGGGTGAGGGTGCCCTGTGCATGCAGCCCTCAGGGAAGCTGGCTGGGTCATTTCATGGCAGAGGTTCCTGGGACAATAGATGACTTCAGAAGCATTGCAAACAAAGCCCTCAAACCATTCCCTGAAATCCTCCGGCTTCTACCAGAAATTACTGGCTTGCTGCAGGAATTACTGGGTGAAACCTCATGCTCGCTGTGATGCTAATGTAGGGACAGATGCTCCCAATGGTTCCTTCCCAACGAAGGAATGAAAAATCCGCTTAATACATCTGTGCTCAGTCCAGTGTTTACTCATAATAAAACATCATTAGGGGGGCCTAGCCTTGCATTAACGTTGGCTTTGTTCTGATGAAATCTGGCTGCACAAAGAGTGTCTTCGAGAGCTGCTCCAGCAGAAACACCCACTGCCCAGCGCTGCCAAAGTGTGCTCTGCTTTCCAGGCGAGGTCCTGCCCATGCCTCTGGAGCACCGAGGTGAGCTGACCCTGCAGGCTCAAGGCGATGAATAAAATCACAGCCTGCCAGAGAAACAGCTTATGCTCTTCCTTTTTGACCCACTGTGCCAAAAAGCCGGCCGGAGGTTGCAGCTGGTGAGGAAATCTGGGGGCAGTCCCTGCTCCGGGCAGTATGTTGGCCATGGTGTGTGCTTGTAACATAGCTAAAATAGCAACCTGCACGGTGGCCTGGGTGGCACGCTTCTGTGCAGGTAGCAGGATTAGTTCAAGGCAGCAGAAATTAACTATTCCCACCTGAGCCATTCTGGCTTTGCTAGCCTTCAGTTTTTCGCCACCCTGCCCAAAGCTTTTGTTGCTTTAGTTTTCTTCTCTCAGGGGGAAAAAAAAGGAAACCTCTTAGCATTGTTGCAAAATATTTGTCATTATGATCTTTTATATTGGCAGAGGTCTGTTTATATTTGTGTTAAGTACTTGTATAGTTTAGCTTAGGTCTGCAAAAAGTAATTAATATTCTAAGTCTAGAAACGCTCACACAGGACATGATCCAGGTTCTGTTGAAATGAATGAAACTCAGTAATTTAGACAGGTCTTCTGAAGAAAAAAAAAGGGGGGGGGGAAACCTGAAGTGCCCATGTGCATTTGTTAAAGATTGTTTCAACTGGAAGCAGTCAAAATAAATTTCGCAAATTGCACATCCAGTTCATTAGGCTCGGACAAAACGGTGCGCCTACCTGCAGGGCGGAAAGCAGGAGCTATTTAGCGGCATCAAGAACTAAACACGGGGAGGGAGGAACGCAGAGAAACTTTACGGCAGATATCAGCTGGCGGGATGATTTCCCGCATGTGCGACTGCAGGAAGAGCGCGCTGCTCTCAGATCTGTAATGACCGCCAGCGGGCCGAGCAGCAGCTTTACGCCTCAGCCCAAAGCATGCGTGGGGAAGGATTGAAACCCGAATATCGACTGCATAGAGGAGAAAAAGGGATTACTTGTTCTAGGGAGGAGCACAAGAGAAAGCTTTGGGTAGTTTCATAAACTAAGATTAAAAATGAAACCAATTTTAAAGAGATGTTGGAATACATTTAAATGTGGGAAACGTGTGTCTTAGTTACTGTGTGTTCTGCTTTGAGTACTTTATGTTTAATTTGCGCAATTTTTGGAGGAGCTGAGGAGCAGCAGCATCTACTGCTTTGATCTCAAGTTGAAGGACATCATTACTAGGAGAATAATTGAATGCAGCATGGCTGAATGGGGAACTGAAATATGGTGACATTTCCAGACGAAGGTTCTTGTGCACATTAATATACCGATACCTGCAGCATGTTACGAAGTGACCATCCTCAGCTCTCCATCATCCTAAAGTGACTAGAAACGTGGTCAGTCTGGCCAAGATCAGAAAGATGTAGTAATGAATACTATGAAGTTTATTTGAGTGTACACACAGAAGATTCTCCAAGGCAATGAAAGAGCTGGACCCGGCCTGTCATGTAGCAGCTCCCATCACAAGGAACCCATGGTTGCAACCTCTTAACAATAATGCTGATTTCTTGGATTGCCTCCATTTTGCCTCTAGACCTTTTTCAGTAAACCTTTTAGCATGTCTCACACCAACTGGTGTCTCCCTGGCCACGAGACTTTGTGAGATTATGTGTTAAAGACAATATCACCTAACATACTTCACCCAGCCAATATCATTGCTGTTAAATCTTTAATGGCAAATGTTAAATATTTTATTTAATGGAGAACTTCCCTTCACCCCTGCCCAAGAATGATATTTCTCCCTCCATGAAGAATGATTGCAAACACTTCTGACAATAATTAATTTTCCGTTAATTATTTTCTATTTCTGTACAGTGTGTTCTTTTCATTCTAGCTTTCTAACAAATTTGGCGTTGAGACCCCTTCACCCTTTCCATCTCTTCAAGTACAAGGTTCCATTCTTCATTAGGGCTATTTTAAAATCTGCAAAGAACTGTTTTCCAGATGTGGATATGCACAGACAGTAATTGCACTTCATGATCACTTCCAGCTGCCCTAAATGCCTGCCAACAAATTCCCATAAGGAGTGCATGTTTTGTGCTGCAAATCAGGGAGAACATTGTAAAATGATAATGTGTTGCACACTGCAGTACCTACAAGAGTTATGGGCTTTATAACTGAACTAATTGGAATTAGGCTTTACTTTAAAGGTCAAGAAAGTGACAAAGAAATGCAATCTTTGTAAATTAATCTGTTGGGTTGTTTTTGAGTAGTATTGAGTACCTGTTTGTTCGATAATGCTAATTTTTGTGACATATATTTGAACACGCTGTGGATGCCTTGCAAACTTACATATCATGGATATGGCAATCTCATGTTTTGAGTTTGGCTGTGTAATCAGACACCACATATTCTTTTACCAAGTAAAACATTTGCCTCCTGGAACTGTTCTGGTGTGACCAGAACTTATAGTTATGGATCACATGTTCTGCTGGTGTTAATGGCCTCAATTTCATTGATATCTGTAGAGATACATACACACTGCTAGAACTGAATTTGGTCCTGTATTTTTGTTATTTTAACAATGTAATTTTTAACTAGGTGTTTATATAGTTCCAGTGCAGTTTTCTCCCTTTTTACTTACACATCCTTATGATTCTTGGCTGAGATACAGGTTTATGCAAGAAGACCAGCAGAAGACATCACTTACAGCCTCAGAGTGGATAATAACATCCTAACCAGCACAGCAAGTGCTTTAGCAGTCTTCAAAAATAGTAATAAAAAATATTTCTTACATCAGTAGAACAGAATTTAAAAATCTATCATGTAACACCTTGCTCCATTACTCACAGGCCTGTGGACCCAGTAAACAACCCCTACCAGCTCTTGGTATAGACTACTCTTCACTGTGTTGCAAAGCTTCAACATGGCCCATATTTCTGGAAATTAAAAATGTGGAGTCACAGTTCCAACTGTGCTTACCACCTTAGCGTTGTGCCCCAAAGTTCAGCTTTGCTTTTAGTAGCCAAATTCAGAATTTGGCTTTATATATAAAGTGTGGAGAACCAGAACACTGCCAGGACCCAGAGTAGAAGAGCCTCAGCCTGAAAACTCTGGCCAGGCGAGTCCACTTTTTTTAGTAAAAAGATATATATTTTACTTTCTATGCTGAAAGGATGTTTGCACAGATGACCCCTTTAGGACCTCTCCTGGATAACCTGGTAGACTTGAATGAAATGCCTCCTGAAGTACACACATGCTGATGCAGCATCAGCCTGGAACAATGAATGCTTCCTTGCATGTCCACCAAGCTATGGTGGGTCTAATTCACTGTTACTGCATTGCCGAACACGCATGTATGCCTGTGAGCATGAACAAGAATCTTATTTGTAGTTCCTAAGGACACAGTGTAGGTGGTTGCCATGGCTTCTTCTGGAGTAGCTCCTTATGCTTGATAAAAGCAAATAGTCATTCTTGAGTTAGTTTTGCTGAAATTGCCAGTGATCTTCAACTATTTCCACCTTACTTTTTCACCAGTGAAGATGCGGATTGCTATCTTGCAAAGTTAAGCTTCTGACTACAGGTTTTCTTTCCCTGGTTAGCTTTTCTTTTGCCACCTCCTTAGGTGTAGTTCCTATAAGCCCTAGAGATCACATTCCATTGGCCAAGTTTACGGTGGTGTGTCTCAGGAGGATATAGTTCATAAGCTACTTTCTACAAATACATGAAAGCCTTACTACAGGTTTATTTAAGCTGCAGCTCTGTTCTGGAAAGTAACTCACTAACAATTTTCTGTGGTCCATGGTTATCACCTCCCATTAACAAGGAACTGAGCAACAAGTGGGACATCATGGCCAAACCTCACTTATGCCTTTCCTGGGCATTTCAGTGCTGTATAGATGCTACCTGTCAGCCACCAGCTGTAGAAACAAGCTGTGTGTTGTCAACAGGGAGTTTTGGGATAATGCAAGGTGCTTTCTGTGTCATGTAGATGTAATGTTTATGTAAGCTGTCTCCATGATCACTCCTGACGAATATACAGCTGGATACTTTGCTAGCTGAATGAAATATCTTAGTAATTCGATATAATTACACAGCTTAAGTGTCAGAACTACGATTAGGAAAAAGGGATGTGAACATTAAGGTCCTAAATCCCTATTTACTTCCCCAACAAAAGCTGATCAGCTTTGTAAACCTGGTGAGCATATGGCAAGCCCTGTCCATACAGGAATTACTGTGTGCAAGACACATTTTCAAATTATGTCCAGGTAGGAGTCTGTATCTACAATATCCTGTTTTGAAACCTTGATTTGCTTGTGCATTGGAAGAGTGTTCTTATATCAACAGAGAAGTGGGTTTCGTACTATTATTGAGGTCTCACATTTGGTAAAGGAAAAATTAGCATCTTGTTAGCATATAATATATTGAAGATAATGAAAAGGCTTTACAAAAATAAGAGGATGATGGGAGGTGCTTTGTCTCAGTGACGATAATGCCTCTGGATGGGTCTGTGTGCATATGTTTGTGTAAAAAGTCCGCAAGTGTCTGGCAACTTCATAGGAAGGACTCTACTTCCTTTGCACTTTAGGATGTTGGTTGTGACACTTGTAGCCCCATGCTCTGTTCTTGTTCGGGGGAGCAGGTCATGTTCCAATGATCAAGTGCCAATGGGGTGTTATTGCATGGTCTAATGAGAGCAGGAGAGAAGGTAATGAAGATTTTTCCACAAAGGTCTCTGCCTTTGCATGGGATATTTCTATGAGGTATTTCAGGCGGTTGCAATATCATGCTGCCTGTGCATTGAGCTGGCAGGACAGGAGCTGTACACTTCTAAGGCTGATGAGCCTGTTCAAGCCCTTTGTTGACTTCGTTATGAGAGAAAGATGAGGATGAGGGAAGGATATTGCTTGCAGCTGGGAAATTGAGGTAGAGAGAGACCTGTAGACTGCTGAGTAGTATCTAACCCTCCTACAATCTTATTCTTCAAGAATCACCTCCTTTCCTTGGCCTGTTGTGCTGTAAAGCACCACATTAACTGCTCTGCCTGTACTTTATGGACAGACATTTCTCCCTATTTGGTCTGCAGATTTTGGTTTATTTATAGTGGGATATTTATATAATTTTCTTAAGCTACTTTAGTTACCACACGGAGGGAACCTAAGGCAATTTGTAGCGCTTAACTTGGCAGCCCAGAAGGTAGATGTCTACATCTGTGCTGTTTGCCTCATTTGGGTCCATAGTCAATGGTGAAAGAGATGTTCTGAATCATCAGATTTAAGATTAGACGTATTGTCCTCTGGAATGCTTCTAGTGCGCAGGGTGACCAGCCAGGCTGACTTTTGCATTTGAGACTTGTAGAGTTGAGCACCTACATCCCAAGCTAAGTTTCATAGATAGGAAAAAGCAGTAGATTCCCCCCAGAAGCTTATTCAGGACACCAGAGATTGGTGCCTAGGAGTAGGCAGCGTGAGCACCTCCTATTTGATGGTGCTGATGCTAAAGTGGCTCTTCCAATCGTTAAATCACTGCCTAATGCAGCACCTCTGTCAACTTCAGAAAGCATTGACCATAGCTGGATGCCTGATTTGGAGCCCAGTGTGATGAACAGGAGGCTTTTGTTTGACTTTCTGTTGGATTTTATGATGAGCCCTGTTACATAAATAATATCAGCCTGATAATGCGGCTGCAGCAGTCTTTTCTCACAGTAGGTGGAAGTCACTGGCCAGAGCAGCCCTGTAGGCAGCACTTGCCACTTTCTAGACAAAAGAAAGTGTCTTTCTTACCATGGCATTTGTCTTGGTAGGTGGGAAAGCACTTGTAGCTGGGCATGGGAAAAAGGAATAACAACCCTTTGTTAAAAAGTTTTGTTACAACCACGCCTGTATGTGCTCCGTGGTAAAAATTCATCAACAACATTAATTTATTGTGCCTTCAAGAATAATCCTTCATTCACAACCCTCCCGCACCCACGCATTCACACATGACCAAGGTTCATAGCTGAAGATACTTGCTGAAGCACAATTCATCAACAGCTCTTTTCAGCAGTGAGCCTTTTGATGATGGATTTTTTCACTCTGCTCTCCAGCTGACCCAGTGCCTCTGCTATCCCTGTGTCTAGCCCAGAATCCTTGGTTTTCTACTCTCCCTTCTGTTTAAACATATCTATTTCTTAAAGTTAAGGCTTATTGAAATTTCAGAAGTAAAGAGTTTCTGCCAAAAAATACAGTTTTGTCAAACCTAATTTTTGGCAAGAAAATGTCAGCTATACATACATGCACACACAAAACTTCGCCAGTGAGAAATTCAAAAGGAAAAAATTGTTTTGAGTGAACATTTCAAAACAAGATGAAATATTGTATTAAAGTACAGTCTGAACTGTCTTTTATTTAAAATCCCCCACATTTAAAAAAAAAATCTTTTGTTTTGAAACATCAACCTGAGATAATTTTCTTTTTTGATTTTCTTGAAACTGCTTAAGCAAGTGAATTTTTTTAAAGCCTACATCCAGGATTTTTCTTTTTGAAGTGCCACTTTTTTTAGAGAAAATTTTTTTTTTTTTTTTTTACTTTCTCTACTTACAGTTTTGAGACCTGGTCTCAGGATCTGCCATACTGTACTTGTATAGAACTGCTTTTTATAGAGGATTTCCCCATATCTTCTACTCAATTAATGTAACTAATGGCTACAAGGGGAGTATTTTATTTTACACTCACCTAAAAAGGGCAAGTTGAATGATCTTGTTTCAGTTTTGCAGAAGACAGACACAGAAAAAAAAACAACTCCAAGAACTCTTCATTTGCACACAAATCTTTGTGCCCCTTAGATGGCCGCAAGAGATGGAAATTTATTACTTGCTCAAGCACTCTTCATTTTTGCAGAGTGCAGGGTGTCTATCTGAGTGGAAGGACCATTTTCATGACCTAGTCTTTACAAGGCTGATCTTCAAAGCGTGCTGCACCGTGTGGTAATTGCTCTGCTACCTTTCCGCCTCCCCCGCCTGCATTTCTGATCATATTCCCAGTGCTGCTAACCGCAGCACTATTGTAGAAGCCTTGCCAATCCGCTGGACCTCGCCAGGCTCGCTGCCTCCGTCCTTTTCAACTTGCACGCTGCTTTAGAAAACAACTGTTACCCTTTGTAATGAGCCTGAAAGCCCTGCGAGGCTGTTGGTTTTAAAGGGGAGTTTAGACAATAGTTCTGTGGTCTTTTGTGATAAACCAAACCTCCAGTCGTAGGTAGAAAAACAACAAGGCTCTTGTGTTCTCTTGACCTTTCTCCCAAAATAATCAATATCTGTAGGCTGTTGAACCTATTAAACTCTGTGCCAGTCGAGAGGCTGTTTCATATACATAACCCTTCTTTCCCAGCTGGAAAACCAAAAACTGGAAAGACCTAGGGATCCCCTCAGTAAATTCCTGCAAGACACTGTATTGCAACAGAGTCTTCCACAGCAAGGTATGTGAGGCTAATGCCCAAAATAATAGCTCCCTAGCCATGAGGAGAATCATAAAGAGAGCACTTACCACTCTTAAGCCAAAATCAATAGTACATTTTTTTTTCCTTAGCTCAAAAGGACAAAACTATTTGTTTCACCATCACACCAGCAGGCCATTCCTTGAGATGAGCTGCTGCCATCAAAGGCAGCAGTGCCTGCAGAAACAGAATTAACTTAACTTCACTAGCCTCTAATCATAGAAGGATTAGGTAACTCTATCTGTTCAAAGTGAATAAACAGTTTCAATTGCCTACCATGGTAAGTGGGGTCTGTTTTAAATTTAGAAACCTTTCATAGCCTTGGGTAGTGTCTTTCATGTGACCTTGGCAGCAACAAAGTCCGGCTTGAGACCTTGCCCAAGTTTTGATTCTTCCTTGTGGGATGATGCTGTTATTGCTGATAAGTTGGACATTTTTACCAAGTGCTATGTCTCTACTAGTGTAAAAAACTATCTATAAATTCAGCTGGACTGTATATTTGCCTATATATATATATATTTGCCTTTACTCCCTCTGAATTATGGTCTTCTCATGTACACAGATGCCTTCCCATGTTATTACCAGGATTTTCTCTAGGACGTTATTTCAGCTGTGACTATTGCAAGTCCTATGGTTATGACTGGGTCAAAATCACTGTCTGAGGGTCCAGCACAAATCTGCAGAATAGTTTCTGTGGGTGTGATGGAGGTAGAAAGAAAAGGGTTATGGAGACAGGGGGCATGTTAGAAATGAGGTTGTGGAACAGCATGGAAGACAAAGCTGGAAGCTGGTTTTGATGAACTGAAGCCTTAATGGGCTACCTTGTCCTAGCAAAGGCAGTATACCTTTCATCATGAACACAAAGAACACTACAGAGTCTGCTGCTTTCATCTGAAATGGGTGCTGTTGAACCCTCCCACTGCCATGTTTTACAAGGTTGTTGGTACATTGGTTCATTCTGAATCCATAATCCTCCCTCTTCTTTCCTTCCTTCCTTCCT